>QLTV01000469.1:492521-515321 GCA_003457575.1 Thermophis baileyi
TACAGGTGACGCAGCAAAGTGAGATTTGTCTATAATTCTCAACACGGCCGGGGTCACCTTTTTTGAAGATAGGTATGACTTTTGCTAATGACCATAGGACAGGCAAGGAGCTCATTCTAAAAGATACTTCATAGATGGTGCTTAGAGGTATGGCAGAGGAGAGCTTTTTTAGAAAGTAGGCACATATTCCATCAGGACCAATAGATAGAGATGGCTTTAGTTTGTGTAGTGCCCTTTTGACGGTATCTTCAGTAAAATCAATGTGGATTAGATCATTGCAATTGGTTGAGGTACGACTAGGAAATGAGGGGGAGATGCCATTGCTGTTGACAAAGACTGAACTGAAAAAAGTGTTGAAGAGATTAGCCTTAACAGCATCATCGTTACAATCTTCACTATTTTGCCCTTTTAGAGGTGGGATGGTCTTTGAGTCTTTAAGTTTGGCGTTTACGAAATTATAGAAGGCACGATTGGATTTTGTGTGTAACAGCTCTTCTTCCTGTTTGCTGTGGTAATTGGTACATTCTGTTTTTATTTGGTGGCATAAGGTTTTGTATTGGTTTTTGAAGTTAGCTACATAGCCAGTTTTTCCCACCTGAATCACAGAGGGAGATCTCAGCTTCCTCCTTCTGCCTCTTCACCATTCTGTTCATTGAAAAGCTGTTCACAAACTTGATAAAGCCCATTACAATAGCTCACAACCTAGGAAAGCAAGATTCTTACAGATTCAAAGAAGCAGATTTCTTGTAACAAATAAAGGGATTAGATTACAGGAACTTTTGGCCCTTATTTATAAATAAATATGTTAAGACAGAACAAGATCCCTTTGATCTTTCTAAGTCTTGATTTAATGGAGAGGATGCTAATAGCTTATTTAATACCACATACCCATCCTGAGAATTTTATAACCTTAATCAGGGATATGAAAAAGAGCTTGATCAGTTCTTTGTGGTAGTTCCTATCCATTACTTTCTATATGCTGCTGTTGGATTATCTGGAAACCAGAACTATTCCAAGAAACATTCTATCCTTGAGATTTGTCTATTGAAAAAAAATAAGTTCTTGGGCCTGTTTCCTACACAGAAAGCTTTGAATTTGTAGCATGGTTTGTGTTGTCTCAGTTAACGATTACAACTATATTAAGTACTTTGAATTGATATCAGGAGCTGACTAATAACTGGGCATGTAACTGGCAGCTCAGACTAGTGGGGTGTTCCACTGAAGTCTAGATTAATGTATATTTTTTTCCCCTGATAACATTGCAAATTAAATTAAGCTAGTAAGCAAGGATTTGATCAACTGCATCCTTTTAGAACTTTATATTAAGTGCACATTTGCATTCTAAATCCTCTCACATCCAAAATCAATTAACAAGAATGACACCATCATGTTATATCTTTATCATGGCCTTTAGATAAGGCATTATTTTCAGGTTATGTGTTGTCGACACATAAAGTTGTCTGTGTAGTTCTAAATCTGGCTGAAATTTTGCAAAACCACCAGATCTCATGAGATTTTGGCAAACACCCATTATACTCAGGGAGTATAAATCCTTCTATTCCCCACCATCCAGTCAGAGCTGAAGAAGCTTCTTGGATGAGAAGCAAAATGTCTTCAAAGAAAAACCAGGAAGCCTAATTGCCTCTTTAAAAAAGCACCTTTGGGACAATCATGATCTGGATGACTGAGAATCTCCATAGTCATCTCTCTTGCTATCTGTTCTTGATGCTGATAGGCAATATTAATAGATCATTATCCTTTTGGTAAACATATTTGTTGTAGAATACCCTTAGTAGGATGGTGTGATGGGATGGCTGTTTTCTCTCATCCACCTGTTTCATCACCACTAGGTTGCCAAATGCAATTAGGATAGTCCGGATTGAATTGAAGTACCAATGGGAAGTGACAGCATTTCCCTATCATTTTAACCAGCAACATTTCTTGGCCAAAAGAATAAAAATGCCTTCCCCTTATTGTTAATTGGGGGGAAAAGGAAAATGAAAGCTTACGAATAATGAAGCTCAACAGTTGTTAATTGATTTGCAAGATTTAGGCCAATAGAGACATGTTACAAATTATAATTCTCAGGACAAACAAAATGTTTGTTTAAAATAGCTGTTACTTTATTAGAAAACATACTAGAGCAAAAATAAATGTGGATGGGTATTGGGCCTAGATCCAAGAACTGAATTCAATGAGAACATGTAAACAAATGAAAAATAAATAAACTTGTTCAAAATAGAGACTCATGGGAAAATAGTTATGAAAACAATAAGGCAAGCCTTTAAGGACACCCGAAATAACTTATTAATTGTTTAAAAAGTTTCTATATGATTATTCTTCCCTGAAATCTAAAAAAAATTCTCATTCAGATCATTCACATGATCCTGAATGGGTTCTGGTTCCAGGAAGACTCAGGGAGAAAAGCTTTAAAGAAAAATCATTCAAGCTATTTAACATCATGATCAATCATATTTACATAAAGTAAGAATGTGGCCAAACGTCTCCTGGGTTACCTTACTAGAAGCAAAGTTATTACTGTAAGTTATAATCACTTGCGCATTTCTTTGGAGCAAATGACAAATCCTATAGAGATGTTGCCCTTCCTAACTCTACTTTAGAAGGGCAGCAAAGGCTGTTCTCTACTGCAGGATTTTAAATACCATCTTATGATTCCCCATTCCTCATTAATTTTAGTGTCTTTTTACACTTTCATTATGCTTTGTTCCTGAGATTCTTAATTTGATGATAAATCTTAATTAGTATTGTTTTTTACAATATTTTATCACAATTTGATTAGACTAGGGGTTCGATATATATAGTACATTTAATAAGTAAGAAACTAAAGGTAAGGAAGGAAAAAAAGATTAAGCAGGTTCATATTGTTTTACTGAACTATGCCATTAGTTCAACTATGTCAGTGATGGCGAATCTTTTTTCCTCGGGTGCCGAAAGCACACATGTCCACACACATAATTCAATGTCCCCCCATGCACCCTACGCATGTGTGCACGACCCCCCCCACTCCCCCCATTTCCCAACTTCTGGTGGGCCCAGTAGGCCCGTTTTTCGCCCTCCCCAGGCTCCAGAGGCTTCCCTGGAGCCTAGGGAGGGTGAAAACGGCCTCCCCTGCCCCCCCCCCAGAGGCCCTCCGGAGGCTAGAAACGGCCCATTTCCTGACTTCCGGTGGGCCCAGCAGGCCTGTTTTTCACCCTCCCCAGGCTCCAGAGGCTTCCCTGGAGCCTGGGGAGGGCAAAAACGGCCTCACCCGCGCCCCAGAGGCCCTCCGGAGGCCGGAAATGCCCTCCCAGAGCCTCCGCACGAGCCAAAAATCAGCTGGTCGGCACACACATGCGTGCTGGAGCTGAGCTAGGGCAACAGCTCGCGTGCCGGCAGATATGGCTCCGCGTGCCGCCTGTGGCATGCATGCCATAGGTTCGCCATCATGGAACTATGTGAATTCATCAAGCTGTCTGGGAACTCTTTTTCATTTGAAGGTGGTAATTACATCACACATGTGAAGTTAATATGTTGAGGATACTCTGCCTGCCCGCCACTCTCTCTCTCTCATCTGTCTGTGTGCCTGCCTGCCTGCCTATCTATCTATTTTTTTTCTTTAAAAAAATCTATCTATCTATCTATCTATCTATCTATCTATCTATCTATCTATCTATCTATCTATCATCTATCATTATCTGTCTGTCTATCTGTCTGTCTGTCTATCTATCCATCTATCCATCCATCCATCCATCCATCCATCCATCCATCCATCCATCTATTCAGCTATCCAGCCATCTAGCTATCAACATCTATTTTACAAATGGCTGGCTTATAAAAACAAACTCCCAAGGATTTAATGCAGTATTTCAACTACAGCTGAGATTGAGTCAAGGTAATCAACTTATCTTATACAGCTATTCTGGGGATAAAATTAGGGAAGATATATATAGAGACCACTGAAGCCCAATAACAATCTCAAAGAACAAATAGTACTCCAAAAGAAGGTGATAGAAGCTTTCTATGCAACATCCAATATGGATGCTAGAGTTCTGCTTAATTCACACACACACTTTAAAAAACATCAAAAAGGAGTACTGTGTGAAGCAGAGAACCATATGGTCTGCAGAGCCCATTACTGGACTAGAATCATTTCAGAGAAATGTATATTTCTTTGCCTTTATTAACATCATAGGCTATGTATTGATGTCCATGCCATTCAAGATGATAGTACTTATCCAGTCATTACTATCCTGGACAAATTCCACATCATCGCCCAGGTTCTCTTAATATTTAACAAGTGACTCTGCCAGCCCCATAGCTGCCACCATGCTCTGCTGCTAACTGCTGATCAGTGTTGTGGCTCAGCTCTGCTCACAAATCAACTTGCAAAATTTCAAAAAATATAACAAATGATTCCGGTGCCAAATTTAGGCATAAGCTGGACATGCTACTGCTTAGAACATGGGTGTCAAACTCGATCACGTCACGTGATGTATCATGACATATTGCAATGTTTTTTGCCTTTGCGCAGCTGGGATGGGCATGGTCTGTGCGTGACACATCCGGCCCGCAGGCTGACAGTTTGACACCCCGGCTTAGAACCTCACAAAATTTCAGAATATGAAATTTCCTAATTTGGGAGAAAAATTCATTATTAATTATATTAATAAAAGTAATCCTGATTACTTAATAGGTCTATATTTTGTGAATATCCAGTGTCCTGTTTTGGAATGGACCTTAGCAGGATCTTCTGACAAAACTTTTAAACAAGAGGCCTCAAGCTTTATATAGCTTAAGGTCTCAATCAGTCTAAATCCAGCATCAACTGGCTCTCTTGAGCAGGTTCAAATTGGTTCAAGCACACTATTCCCTTATATGCTGCCCTAAACCATGTTAAGGGAGAGGTGTAAGCAGAGGTACGTTCCTCCTGGTTCGGACCAGTTTTCCCGAACCGGTAGCAACCCACTGGTGATGTCACAATGACGTCACAGATCCAGTTCGGTCGGTGCCGGTCTGTGGGCGCCGCCATCTTTTTTTTAAATTATTTTTTTTTGAATTTTTTTTTATTTGGGGGGGGGATTTCTGGGTTTTTTTCTTCTGTGCATGCGCAGAAGCCGAGTTTCCGGCACTGCGCATGTGCTGCCATCTTGTTTTCTGCTTTTTTTTTTTTTGAATTTTTTGTGAACTTTTGGCACTGCAAATGCACATGGGGTGCACCCACGCGGCGCGGGAGGAAGCAAACCGGCAGCGAGGTAAGTTAGATCCCGCCCCTGGGCCCCTCCCCACTCCTAGGGGAAGGATATTGCAAAATCTCCATTCCCACCCCACTCTGGGACCAGCCAGAGGTGGTATCTGCTGGTTCTCCGAACTACTCAAAATCACCACTACCGGTTCTTTTTTTAGAAAACCCCAAAAAAGCCGCAAGATCCGGAGCTGCCAGTCTCTGGTAATATGCGCCTCTTGTGCAGTGGGGCACAATTTGGGGGTGGCAGGTGGGGCAGGACATGGGGCGGGAGGGCTGCGAGACACGCATCTTACCGGAGATTGCCAGTTAGCCAGTCATCTTATGGTGTGGTGTGTCGAAAGAGGGGAAAAAATGAAGAAAGAAGCTTAGTTACGAGGAGAGGAGTTATTCATACCAGTAGATTCCCAGGAGGGGGACTTTGGCGAGGAAAGAGGACGTCGGAGAAGAAAACGGGACGAATCTTCTAGGGAAGAATTTCTGATTGAGAACAGACGTTGTATCAGGTGTGTGGCGTGAAGATAAACATTGCCCCGAATCATTTGGGCTGGAAAACACCCCCCCACCACCCCATCCCTTTATCCACTGGAGTTGTCCTTCTGCTTTCCTTGGTTGCTTCCCTGATTCCTGCACTACAAAAAATTGAAAAATCAGAACGATTGGCCCTTTTTGCAGGAGGCTCTCCTAACAGGAAAGGAAGGGAAGGGACTGGCGAGAAGAAATACACCAAATCAGTATGAGAAAACCTCCCAGTTTTGTAGCAGCGCTGCTGAATTTCAAAAGAGAACCCAACAGTTCCTCCCCACGTGAGTTATTTGTGCCTGTGCAACGCAAAACTTTACTGAAGGGAAAAAAAAGTAACAGGAGGAATCAGGGAAGCAACCAGCGAAAGCAGAAGGACAACTCCAGTGGATAAAGTGATTGGGGGGGGTGTTTTCCAGCCCAAATGATTCGGGGCAATGTTTATTCTCAGCAGAGCCAGGGTGGGCAGGTGGGCAGGCAGCGGCACAAAGTTAGTTTATTTATTTAGCTATGCTGGCTGGAGAATTCTGGGAGTTAAAGTCCACAAGTCTTAAAGTTGCCATGGTTGGAGACCCCTGTTCTAGAGGTTTCTCTGCAGTAGTTTGTGATAAGAGTAGCTCCCTACATATGTGTGTGTGTCTGTGTGGGTACTAGGTTGTATTCCTCTTCGCTCCCAAGATGGCCCGCTGTCCTCCCCGAGAAGGTGAGGGGACAACGGGCGGGAGGGACTTGCGAGCCAATCTGTTCACCAATGGGCTGAACCCCAGCTGAGGCAAAGGGAAAGACTCGCAAGGCCCAAAGCTGCCGTGCAGAGATCAGAAAGAGTAGGAGCCGCCTTAGCCTCTGCTGGTTGTGGCAGCGCAGAGCCCGTTGCCAGTGTAACCAGCAGCTACCGAGGCCGCAGCGGGGCAAAATACTTTCCGAATGTGAACGCCTTTAGGTGAGGATGAGCGCTGCTGCGACCGCTGTCCGGGATCGTCCCCCCCCCCACTGCTTAGTCCAACCCCAGGGTCATTTTTGCCGGCCCACGTATTAACTCTACCCGTGTGGTGATTAGTCAAGAGTTTTTTAAAATGTCAATTTTTCCCTGTGGTTTTGACTGCTGGCAAAATCTACTCTGAATATTTGCTGCCATTCTTCTGAGTCCTACTGTTGGGATTGGTGGGGAAGAGGGGAGGGGGAGCTGCGGTTCTTGCTCGATGCCTTTGGGCCAGGTTCTTTATAGCTGGATTCAGGCACAGCCAAGCACAGCCTTGCTTAAACATAGTTTAGCTGCTCCAGATGAGCCATTCTCCCCCTCGCCCTACCTGAACATACAGCCGCCGCGCCTGCCTCTTGCCTGCCCTGCTCCCTCGCACCGGGGGGCAGCAGGGACAAGGGGTGGGGTGGATGGGCTGGAACTTCTGTGCTTCTTTGCTGGTGAGGTTGAGCGGGGCTGGGGCCATTCCCCCCCTCACCCTACCTGAACATACAGCCACTGCGCCCGCCTCTCGCCTGCCCAGCTCCCTCACACCCGGGGGCAGCAGGGACAAGCCGCAGGCTCAGCTGCAGGGGAGCAGCTCCAGATGAGCCCGCGTCTCCCGAAGCTGCCACCACCATTGGAGCCGCGACAGGTGAGAGGCGGGCGCAGCGGCTGTATGTTCAGGCAGGGCGAGGGGGGCATGGCCCCAGCCCCGTTCAACTGCGCCAGCAAAGAAGCATGGAAGTTCCAGCCCATCCGCCCCACAAGTGAAGCGGATGGCATGAAGGAGACCGCTTGGCAGCAGCAGGTTGCATGGAGGAGGGGCACCGGGGGCGGGGGACCCCCCTGCCCTCCCCTCACCTGCCCTCTGCGCATGAAGACGAACCGCCGCTTGCCCTGAACTCCTCGCTGCTCCTGCACTAACGCCCCAGCCCCGCTCAACCGCGCTTCTTTGCTGGTCCCGGCGCTGAAGCCAGGAAAGCGAGAGGGGCGGCAGTGGTGGCAATGACGCTCCAGGATGGCACATGACAGGGGACGCACTGCTGCCAGGCCAGGCCACCCGCCCTCCCAGTCCCAGAGCACTTTCTTCCTTCTCCCGCCGCCAAGAAGAGAGAAAGAGAAAGAAAGAAAGAGAAAGGGAGACAGAGACAAGAAAGAAAGAAAGAAAGAAAGAAAGAAAGAAAGAAAGAAAGAAAGAAAGAAAGAAAGAAAGAAAGAAAGAAAGAAAGAAAGAAAGAAAGAAAGAAAAACTTATGACCACAATTGAGCCCAAAATTTTGGTTGCTAAGCAAGAGCGTTGTTAAGTGAGTTTCACCAAATTTTACAAGTTGGCCATGCCCACCCGGTCACCTGACCTCCAAGCCATGCCCACCTGACCTCCAAGCTATGCCCATAAAATAAGCCACGCCCACAGAACCGGTAGTAAAAAAATTTAGAACCCACCCCTGGGTGTAAGAAACTTTAAAATAGTAGAGAAAAAATGTCAACCAACTCAAATTAAACAAATATGGTTATGGCAATATTTATGCCAAACAAACAGTCATCATACTTATCCAGTGCTCTTCACTCAATTCCAAAGTTTCCCAGCCTTTAAATAACCAGGTCATAGTAACTTTCTAGAGTGATAACAGGGAATGCAATTGTTCCCTTCTTCCTCCTCATTTTCCAGACAGATTTTCCAGACAGATTTATTGTGGGGTAAGTTGGCCTTAAAATATCACATTAAGTTATCAAGGGTATTTCATGAATGGCATGGTATTTTCCAAAGCTGATAATGCATCTAGACTACCAGTTCTGATTTCTTCAATCAGCTGGCAATCAGCCTTGTAGTCTGAGAGGTTTGAGCCTATGGAAGTGACAATTGGCAATTAGCATCCACTAGAACTACATTATTAGTAAGTTTTATAAGATTTCTCCTTGCTGGGAAATCCTTTAATATTCAGATGCTGGAAGCTGGTTACACAATGTCATCTTCACTGATAAGATGGTACATGAGAGTTAACAGGGTAATCATATTAACAATACAATATATAATGATTTGAGAATGTTTTATTTGGAAATCTGATATATATCAGGTTAATTGGGAGTACAAATGTTAACAAATGTGTTGTTAATTGGCATAACTGTCTAGTGTTTTGACAGTTCATGTTATTTGTATTTCACAAACTCGACTTTCTGCTTGCACTTGTGAAACTATTTCCTACTCTTGGAATGTGACTGTCTGACTTCTCAGTTCTGTTCATCATACCTCAATTTTACATCTTCCAATGTGTTTGAACTGCTACTCTCATGCCACTTCAGAATACTGAGTGTAGTAGTCCAAGCACATCTAAAAGGCACCAGGTTGCAGAAAGTAGTCCAGATAATGATATCATGAAAAACTTACAACTATCCTTCAAAAATAAAATCTATATTTAAATCTTAACAGAAGAATAGCCAGTTTCCTACCGTATGTTTAAATAATATTTCTGTTTTTTTCTATTACAACTCTTGATTCCACAAACAGAATAGAATATCTCTGAATCTACTGTCACATCATACAGTGACTGGTATCAAACTGATTCTAGGTGGACAAAGAACTACTAAAAAGGAAAAGATACACAACAAAGATTTTTAAATACTGTATTTCCTTTTGCTTTAGCCAATTAAAACATCTGATCTCTTCTCCCAATAGCCACTTATATTTTTGATGAATTCCCTCTATTTATGATGCATGTCATTATATTGCTAATGTATCCATGCTGATCAACAGTCTTGAAGAAGTCCAAGGAATGCAGAACTAGGAAAAATCTTCAGGTTGGTAATAATCAGTAAAGTGGACAAAACCCACATTTTCCAACGAAAATGAGATTTGCTCAGCGGTCATCAAATGCTGGAGATAGAGGGGGGGGAAGCAAAACTGAATGAGAGAAAATTGAATATGTAGAATATGGCAATGAATTTATTCAACAGAACTGTATTTCAATACAACCCCATAAATCACTATGTCACTTGAAGCCATCATCTTCTCAGCAGAATATAAAATGTTCCACATGTCACTCCTGACAAGGAGTCAAGGAGTTATAAAGCAAAATGTACCCATTGGCAGTTAGATTGTTGGAAAATGACATTATGTATGAGGCAGAGGTGGGTTTCAGCAGGTTCTGACCAGTTCTGGAGAACCGGTAGCGGAAATTCTGAGTAGTTCGGAGAACCGGTAGCAGAAATTTTGAGTAGTTCGGAGAACCGGTAGCGGAAATTTTGAGTAGTTCGGAGAACCAGCAAATACCACCTCTGGCTGGCCATTCTCTGCCTCCCGAGTCCCAGCTGATTGGGAGGAAATGGGGATTTTGCAGTGACCTTCCATTGGAGTGGGGAGGGAATGGAGATTTTGCAGTATCCTTCCCCTGGAGTGGGGTGGGAATGGAGATTTTACAGTATCCTTCCCCTGCCATGCCCACCAAGCCACACTACACCCACCAAGCCATGCCCACAGAACCGGTAGGGGAAAAAAATTAAATCCCACCACTGGTATGAGGCCTTTCCTATTGTATTGAATTGTATCGTATCGTATCGTATCATCATATCATATCATATCATATCATATCATATCATATCATAATTTATCATTTATCATTTATCATTTATCATTTATCATTTATCATTAATCATTTATCATTTATCATTTATCATTTATCATTTATCATTTATCATTTATCATTTATCATTTATCATTTATCATTTATCATTTATCATTTATCATTAATCATTTATCATTTATCATATATCATATCATATTATGTTATGTTATATTTAGAAATGTTTCTATTTCTACTCTGTTTCCATTATGGCACTGCTCTTTTTTCCTTTCAGAAAATAAAAAATTGTTAAAAATTGGATGCTAGTGGTTGAATTGGAGGGGACTGGGCCAAACTCAACATCTGAACAGGGCAGACTTGATTTTTTCAACCCCATGTATTTTTAGTAATTATTACATCCCTAGAAGAGGCCAATTAATGTTATTCTGAGGAAAAGTTATTTTCTTCTTTATATTTCTTCCCAATTCCCATATACTGAAGATAAGTGCCGTGTGTGTGTGTGTGTGTACGTTGGTAGTGGTGACAGTGGGGCACTTTGGCTGGAACCAAATCCCACATACAATGCAGTGTATTGTAAATGGAACAAAAAACATATTAAATGTAAACATATGCACCTGATAATTAAATCCCTTGGATGTAAAACAAACAAACACAGATTTTGGAACATTATATTCCAACCTACAGATGGAAGAAAAGTAAGGAATATGATATTTTTTTGAAATTAGATAAAATACTGTACAATCTATACTTTGCACAGATGAATTAGAAGAAGACCAAATTACTTTCATGTGAATGCTGAGAAGTCATTATTTTTTCTCTTAATTTTTTATTTGAGGAGTTTAAAAATGGTAGAAAGAATCTTTTGCCATGGCAAAAGACCTCTGCTGAAAGATTATTCCATTCAAACACAGTTGGTTCTTTATTTATCATTTGTGTAAAATATTGTATTCTGAGCAGTTTGCAATAATTATACAATGATCATAATAACTGTAAAACATCTCAGTGAGAATAATGGCCAGAGAAAAGTACTGGAGAAATACTTTTAACATCCTTGAACTCTGGTGTTCCACAATGAATACAGAAAGGAAAAAAAGATGGGACTTCGTCCATCATCTCTTTGGCTTTATGGCCATTAATTAATTCCAGCATCTTAACGTGTCTTCTGGCATCACCCACTACCATTCTTGGCACAATGGAAAACCTGCCCTCTTACCTTTTATATAGGTAGAAAAAGTATAGGAAAGCTCTAAAGGTCAGAAATCACTAATAGAAATATGAGGTGTATTTTTAACTGCAATATAAATTAATAGATACATTCACGCATAGAAATATGATGCAAACCTGTTTGGTTCTGAACTACTTTTGGCTACACAGAAGTAACCATGTCTTCCATAAAAAATAATACAAATCAATAGTGATATTAAAAAATCAACTACACCTCCTACCTCAATCATTTTGTGTTCAGATTTAGATCACTGAGCCAAGAAATTCCCACCCCAGAATTCTCCTTATTGCTTCAGGTCACAAGAGAAAAGTAGCTGCTGGGGACCTAATTGTAAGCTTCAACAGTCTGGGAAGCAAAGCTAGGAATATGTGACAAGTTATAAAATGCCTGCAGATTTTACACTCAAACAGTATCTATAGGAAGTTATCTTGTGCTAAGGAATACATTCTTTATCCTTTGGATTTCTGCCAGAGAAGATTTGATTTAATTAAACAAGTTGGATCATAGTGACCTCTAGGGGTAAAAAGAACATTTGCAACTGTGGCCGAAAGAAAGAAAAAAATGTGCTATTTTCTACTACAAAAGGATTTGCCTGAATATGGTGTGTACCAAAGATGGGTTTCAGCAGGTTCTGACCAGTTCTGGAGAACCGGTAGCGGAAATTTTGAGTAGTTCGGAGAACCGGTAGCAGAAATTTTGAGTAGTTCGGAGAACTGGTAAATACCACCTCTGACTGGCCCTGCCCCCATCTATTCTCTGCCTCCCGAGTCCCAGCTGATCTGGAGGAAATGGGGATTTTGCAGTAACCTTCCCCTGGAGTGGGGAGGGAATGGAGATTTTGCAGTATCCTTCCCCTGGAGTGGGATGGGAATGGAGATTTTACAGTATCCTTCCCCTGCCATGCCCACCAAGCCACGCCCACAGAACTGGTAGTAAAAAAAATTGAATCTCACCACTGCCCTGTACAATTAAAACAAAAATACCACCAACAAAGAGCAGGACATATACATTCAGCATAGTTTGCAGAGGTGTTATTAGGAACAGCACACACACTTTGATTTTGGACAAAGACACTACCAATCTAAAAAAGTTATCTGTTAAGAATAATTTTCTAAACTTTAAAGAAACAAGTAAAATTCATATTCCTATACTGAAAAAATGTCTTCTTTTGTTTTTTTTTAATCCAGTATTAGAATAGAATAGAATAGAATAGAATTCTTTATTGTCCAAGTGTGATTGGACACACAAGGAATTTGTCTTTGATGCATATGCTCTCAGTGTACATAAAAAGACAAGATACATTCGTCAAGAATCATGAGGTACAACACTTAATGATTGTCATAGGGTACAAATAAGCAATCAGGAAACAATCAATATTAATATAAATCGTAAGGATACAGCAACAAGTTACAGTCATACAGTCATAAGTGGGAGGAGATGGGTGATAGGAACGATGAGAAGACTATTCATCTGCTTCCTTTGGATTGCAATCTGGAAGTGATTTTGAGGAACTAACTGAATTTGCAAACTTACTTATTTTCAAGTTTAAAATCAGGTAAGCATATTGAGAGAAACATAAAGCAAAATAAGACACCATTCTAAAAAAAATTCTCACAACATTTTGTCAGTTTTTCTCCTTAGTGTATAGCATAACAGTGGATGTTGGGCAATTAAATGCTGATGCTTGCAAGAGTGAATTACTTAATTTTGTTTTTGTTTTTCCAAAGCCAAGGCATAAAGTGTTTTTAAATATCATTATTACTATTATTTCTATCTTTACCATCACTCCCTGATTGTGGAAATTTGCTGCATGATCCTGTATTTCTGGTCACCACACTGAGATTAGTAGCAGAAAAGAAAAGGCGGGGGGAAGAGAGATTTCCTTGCTCACTGAAGCAGCAGAGAAAGAGAGTTGAACAGTTTGGCAAACCAGCCACCCATCACAAACCAGAGCATATTGGAAACCTGGCCCAGATTTCTTCTGGGTCAAAGAAGTGACTTTGCATTGCTACAGGCGTTTCAAGACATCTGGTCACTATTCTGCTCAAAAACACACATGAATGTGCTTTAAAATTAATTTGCAAGGGGAATATTCTCCAGTGATGTTGGTGCTAATGTAAAACAACAAGAACAGCTTAAGGTTTACAAATTGATATCTACATTTCTGACAAGTAGATACACAATTTTAAAGATTCAGGATGACAGCAGAGTGCCTGAATTCAAGATAGATAGAACCTCTTTTTGAATACCTTTTCAAGAACTTCGGATTTGTTAGTTCCAGCAGTTGGATAAGAGGGAACCCTTGTAGATGTATTCAGTTACTGCCATGGAGTGATACCTGAGAAAGAGGGTCCACAATGCGTGAGAGAGTGAGGACCTATAACATGCTTCCCGCAACCTGATGGTCCCACCAGCTGTCCGCCCAATGATCTCTGCTCCAGATATAGCAATAGCACTTAGACTTATATACTGCTTTACAGTGCTTTACAGCCCTCTCTAAGCGGTTTACAGAGTCAGCATATTGCCCCCAACAATCTGGGTCCTCATTTTACCCACCTCAGAAGGATGGAAGGCTGAGTCAACCTTTATGTTAAAATATGTTAGAAATATGACTCCTAGAATTCTTAGTTTGATGGCCATACCAGCTAAGCACTATAAGTTATATTCCCAACAAATCTTGATGGTGTTATGGTAATTACAGATCCTATAACATGATCTGCTTAAACACAAATTATGCATACTTAGGTCCAGTCTGCTGACATTTGTTAACATAAGACTGCACAAATGAAGTGTTAGTATTGTAGTGGTTAGTAGTGATCAATCCAACTGGATCAGTAAATTATACTTTTTTCACCTTTCCCATACCTTTTTCTGTCTACCAGCATTCTATCACACCTGATGAAATATATTAGAATTATGTTGAGATATAAATGCTAAACATTCATTTATACTGAGAAATGGCTGAATGGCATTGATTGCCATTAACTTTATATTATACAATCTGCAACCTTTTGGGAAGAAGAGGAATGAGTGTTCTACCTTGGTAGTCTACTGGAAAAGCCTTGACTTTGTAATTTAAATTAAATTACACAGTAAATCAAAAACTTCCTAAATCTTAAAATAGCTCAACAATAGACAAATCATTCCACTGAAGAACTAATACTTGGATATTTTTCTAGCCCCAAATTTACAAATTTCTACTGGATTTCTTTTAAAGTTCAGTCATTTTTATTTATGTTACAGATGACCCACTGGATGGTTGTTTTCTGAGAACCATGCTCATGCTCAGAAAGTATCTCAGGACAGCAGTCTGAAAATCCATTGGCAGTCATGATGATGAAAAATAAGTTATTTCTTATTGCAACAGCATTGGCTATGTTTACCATTCTATTTAATTACATCAGATAATGAATTAACATTATCATCATGGAGTTGTGTATACTGACTAAGTGGTCAATATGAATGATCCTTAGGCTTCATAATCTTTGTACTATCTAAAGCGGGGATCAACAACCTTTCGGACCTCAGGGACCACTAAATTCATAATTTTAAAACCCACGGACCACTAATATGATCTGCCTAATGACCGGCTGGGTGGGCATGGCTAGGTGGGCATGTGACTGGGTGGGCATGGCCAACTCGATGTAACTCACATTGAGGGGTGCCTCACCGGCCTCTACTCACCTCCCTGCCCGGGCTCCTTAGGGCTCCAACAGGAAGCAGTTGTTGGAACTAAACAGTCACCACCAGAAAGAGTTGGCAAAACAGCTGTCTCAGTTCAAATTGGATCTGACCGAGAAGGAGACTCAGAAGAAGCACCTCACTGAGGACTATGAGCATAGGCTTTCCAAGCAGAGGGAAGACCTGCGGGAGTGCAAGGCCAGGTACCAGTGCCTAGAGGCTCAGCGAGCTGAGATGGTCAGCCAGTTCCAGGCCATGATGCAGTCCCACTGGAACAACGTCCTCCGGCTCTTTGCCACCAGCGGCGCTTCCCTCCAGCCTTTGCCCAAAGCCCCACACCAGGAGGCTGAAGCAGATCCCAAGTTGGAATTTCTGCCCCCCTGGAACCTGACCCCGAAGGGGGAGACTCTCTGCAGCAATCCTGGCATGGGCGACTGCAAGGAGCTGGCGTGGGCCAAGGTGGGACCGCTGCAGCCCATACTCCAGCAGCAGAACAAACTGCAAGGGAGCTGAGGGCCCGGTCACGAGAAGTCCCATGCTCCTGGGAAGATGGGGAAGTAGCTCTCCAGTTCGCTGGCCTCCCACTCTGGCGTACCTTGGCAACTGGACTGTTTCTCTCTGCCCCCCTTTCCTGTTTTGCCTACTGGATTGAAGGGGACACCAACCCCTTCGTCAACTTGGATTGACAAAGGGGACATCAACCTTGACACTGGGGCACTGTGTGCCCGGACCAGGCGCTTTCTCTCAGTCTCCCACCCATCTCTGCTTCTGCGAGGCCTCTGGGTGGGAGGCCCAAGAGAAAGTGCCTGATCCAGGCACACAGCCTTCCAGGAACCTCTTTTGTGTTCCATCTCTCAAGGAGAAGCTTTGTGGTCAATCTGAGTGAAGGAAAAAGAAGACTGGCAGACTGACGGTGGCTTGCTGAGGTCGGTGGGAAAGTCGGTCCTATATTCCAGAGCTCTAGTCACAGGACTGGCCCATTGGTCTTCCCGGAGCAGCTCCTCCACCCGGGTGCACCGGCCTGTCAGGGAGCTGCCTGGCTGCTCCCTGGCATGCCAGTGCACCCGGGTGGAGGAGCTGTTCCGGGATGACCAATGGGCCAGTCCTGTGACTAGAGCTCTGGAATATGGGACCAGCCAGGCAGCTCGTGGTGGGGCTGGAAATCTCTGCCATAGAGAGTGGTACGTGCAACGTTCAATGTTGCAAGTGGTGCAATGTGCAAGGAGTAGCACAGCAAGAGGGGGTGGCACAGGCGGGCCGAAGCAATGGTGGTGATGGCCGGAGCCTTAGTGTGTGGGAGCGAAGCACCACTTGCCTTTGTGCGGCAACAGCATTACACCTTCATTGTGGTACATTTGCGCCAGCTACTAGGCAGCCCTTGCCTCCCGCCGCTTCGGGCTCAGAGCAGTAATCCGCATCCGGGAAGCACTACAGTGGAGAGAGGTGGCTGGTGCGGGCTCCATCTGCACGGCCATGAAGTGGAATTGGTGTGTCCGGTTCTTGCCCGCAGCGTTGGCGGCCAGGATCAGGTCAGAGCCACCGCTGGCCGAGATCAGCAGGCCAGACTTGCTGAGCTGGACACGCTGCGGACATACCGCCGCCACCTGCTTCCGCTTCGCCTTTGCCAGGGCGGCGGGCACTAGAAGGGCGCTGTCCTCGGCCAGTCCCAGTCCCTCCCCACCACTTGGTTTGGGGCGTACAGTGCCCGGCAGGCCCAGATGCAGTGGGCGGGCAGGCAGGTGGAGCAGCTGCATGGCTCGCTCGAGTTGCGAACAACCTGGGAATTTGAGCAGCCTTTACATGGCCAGGATGCCTGCAGGATCCCTGGCTTCTGAGGCCAGCAAGACCCAGTGTTTGGGCTCCGGCACGCTCTCCTCCTCCAGGGCAGTGGGAGTTTCGCGCACTGCTCTCTGAGGCGCCTGGACTCCCATGATGGAGGGAGGGGCTGGAGCTACTAAACAGGCAGCCAAGCTAAGTGCCTGAAGGACTCCATCCCATCACTGGGAGTCCAGGCACTTCAGTGAATGGCACGTGAAACTTTGGCCAGGCTTCTTGAGAGTGCTATAGTTTGAGGAACCCTGATTTAGTGCAATATTAAAAATGCAAATAATTTTTCTGTGAACCACCAAAATTTTCGCGCTGACCACCAGTGGTCCACGGACCACCAGTTGATCTAAAGCATGTTTTCAAGTAGAGTACTTAAAATTATTTAATATATCAGGAATTGGCATGGGAGATTTACTGTGGGAATTTGAGTCCATATGCAGTCCACCATGAACCCTATGGGCATGAATTTCTGGATGATATGAATATGTATTATGTTAAAAATGAAAGATAGAAAGTTCCCTTGGTGATCTTCTAGTTTTTAGAATGTAGTAAGTGCAATATTTGTTCATGTTGCACATTTTTCTCATGCTTTGATGGCCAGAAAAATTATTATAAAAATGTTCTTGATACAGCACTGCTCAGTGTTGTTGTAAATGTGCCAATATCCTACTTTTTTATATGACAGAATGATTTCACTAAAAGCTTCTAATGAATGAAGCTTTTCTTGAGAGGCTTGAAAGATGGAATTCAGTTTTACACTACTCAGAATTGTCTCCCATAAAATCATTGGCATAATTGGCAAAAATTACTATACATTGTCATCATTTTCTACCATCATCACAGAATCACTAGGAAGGTGTGGTCAACCACAAATAATTTCTGGTTAACTAATTAGACCTGTGAGATCAAAGATGGGACAGTTTCCTTGACTTGACTGGGTAAGGCAACAGTCAGTCCCTCCAAAGAGAATGGCTTTCCATTATTCTCCAAATTCTGTAAAATTGAAGATCATGACAGCAGCATCTGTAGCAAACCATAATGATACCAAGTGATGACCTGTGCATGACATCATTTTAAAAATGCCAGAGGTATGTAGTGTTTTTGAAGGAAAAAAATATGAATAACAATAAAAGCTCTACCAAAAAAAATTAAAATGTGATTACATTTGATCCAGAAACTCAAGGAGGCATACTCAACATTCCCTCCTCCCATTTTTCCCCACAGCAGCAGCTGAGATGGAAATCTGAGAGGTTGCTCTCACATCGTGAGCTTCTATGGCTGAGAATGAGGTAAACTTTGGGTTCTCCACTGTCAGCATAATACCTTAACCCAGGGATCCACAAACTATGCCCCGCGGGCCGGATACGGCCCACCAATGCAAAGTATCCAGCCCACAGAGTGGTGGGATTAAGCCCCGCCCCTTGCCCCGCCCCTCACCGTCGGCCTTATCTTCCAGCGAGCATCCACTCCAGCCGCACTTCTTTCACCAGTTTTCGCTGCACTTCTGATAACACAGCTGCTGCCGAAGGTAAGGCCAGGCCGAAGGGTGCGGGGGAGGGCCAGCTCTGGGCTTCCAAGTACTGCTTTAAATTAAAAGTCTTTGAAAATGCTTTAAAAACAGCCAAAAAGCCTTTCGGGATGTTTTTCATAGCCAGGGCCAGTGTTTGAGTAGGGGAGGGGCTGCTGCTGCCTTGAAAAGCAGCTCTGGGTTTCCAAAGTACTGCTTTAAATTAAAAGTCTTTGAAAATGCTTTAAAAACAGCCAAAAAGCTTTTCGGGATGTTTTTCATAGCCACGTGATCCAGGGCCAGTGGGTGAGTGAGTAGGGGAGGGGCTGCTTTTAAAGTAGTGCTTTAAAAGTGGGTGGGTGGGGGACATGTCTCCATGTCTCCTAGCTTTTTCAAAATCAGCTGAAGTTGGCTAACACTAATTCAAATGCAACCGCATTATAATGCCTGAAGGAGAATTCACCCATTGTTTTGATTCTTGCCATATATAAAGTACATCCACCAAATTGGTTACTGAACAGTTTTGGTAGCTTTCATGTGTGTGGATACACATGCACAAGTGTGGCAAAAAGCAAATCAGTTTGAATTCTCCTTCAGGCTTAAAAGATCTTTAGCCCTGTAATCCCAAATAATTAAAAAAAGTAGTCTGGTCTCCTATCCCTTCCCTGGCCACCTCCCCTGCTAGCAGGCACTCACAGGTCCTGCTGCTGCTGCTTGCAAAGCAAGAAGCCTTTGGCTGGAACCACATGGGCCCATAGAGAGGAGAAGGGAGGGGCGTTCACTGACAGCTTTTCTCAGCCTGTCATTACTTATAGTGATCCCTATTTTTTGTAGCTCTGTATTTATTGGTATCTTACTAATAGCAATTTTGAATCCCTAGGAAACATGTCAAAGAAAAGAAAAATTGACTCTGAGTGCTCTTTCAGGAGTTATTTTGAAGGAAATCCTGTTTGTTTTATTCTTTTTTTAATGACTTATTTTAAGGAGCCTGAAGCTGCTGTTGTAATGAAGTTAGGCAAGTGGCAAGAAAGTTGTGCTCTTTTTCCCTTTGGGGGGGTCTTATTAAGTAAATAGATTCCTTGGATTGAGCAAATACAGCTTAGGAAGGAGAAAGGCCAAAAAATGGACTGTTAAATTGGCCATGCCCACCCAGTCACATGACCACCTAGCCACACCCACCCAGCCGGTCCGGCCCCCCAACAGTCTGAGGGACTGTGAATCAGCCCCCTGTTTAAAAAGTTTGAGGACCCCTGCCTTAACCATTACATTGCATTGCTGTACCTATTCTAACATGCCAGGGATATCATATTAGGGATACTGAAGTGATAAATGGAGCTGCAGAAATCCTGACATATGCAGGGGTGAAATGCTCCCGGTTCGGACCAGTTTGGGCATACCGGTAGTGGTGGCTGCCCGTGGTTCAGAGAACCGGTAGTGACAGCTGGCTGGCCACGCCCCCGAACCGGTCCCCCGGTCATCGCTCGCTCGCCCTGCCCCACCCAGTCTCTGTTCTGCAGCTTGCCTGCCTGAACCACTGCGCCCCTGATTTGCCTGCCTGGTAAGCCTGTGAAGTCGTGGCCTACCTAGCTGCCCCTGCTCCCCCCATCCCAGCCTGCCTTCCCTACTCCATTCCCCGCAGCCCACAGCCCCGATATGCTTTCCTGACTTCCATGTGGCCTTCCCGATGTCCCCGTGGCCAGCTTGCAAAGGCAGGCAAGCGGAAGGCCACGTGGAAGGCAGGAAAGCATGTTGGGGTGGTGGGGAAGAGAGGTAGCAGCCTACTCCCTTCCCTGCAGCCCCAACATGCTTTCCTGCCTTCCACGCAGCCTTCCCAGTGTCCCCGTGGCCAGCTTGCGAAGGCAGGCAAGTGGAAGGCCACGTGGAAGGCAGGAAAGCATGTCGGGGCAGGCTGGCCATGGGGAAGGGACTAGCAGCCTTCCCGGCAGTCCCCCAAGCCCCCTTGCCTTCGGAGGTTGGCATCCAGCCTGGCCAGTGAGTGGGCGGGCGGCCCTTGGTAGAGACGCAGCTGCTGCTGCTCTGGGTCTGAGAGGGGCGGCAGCCGGGCTAGCCAGTCGCCACGCTCTTTGCCCTCTTTTCAGGTCGAAAAGCTGCCGGACACTTTGAGGAGAAGGATCACTGCCGAGCGTGCTCTCTCCTGGTGCAACTTGCCGAGCTGATTCTTTCCGATCCATCCATGCCCCGACCTGAACTTTAGCTGCTCGGGGGCTCTGCGGAGGGAGCCACTCAAAGATCGGAAGCCGTGAATATTATTTGAAAGCTCGAGTGCAAAAAGGGGGAGAGCACAACTGCTGAGGTAGGGGGGAGACTTCGGAAGTGGGCGGCCCTTGGTGGAGACCGAAAGGGGCAGGGAAGAATCCGCTTAGCAAGTTGTGCCAGGAGAGAGTGTGCTCAGCAGCGATCCCTCTCCCCAAAGTGTCCGGCAGCTTTTCGCCCTAAAAAGAGGGCAAAGAGCATGGCGACTGGCTAGCCCAGGCAGCACCGTCGGGTGCTCAGTTCCGCCCCCGCCCCCGCCCCAGAGCAGCAGCGGGCGGCCCTTGATTTAAAGATTCTGTGGCTGCCGCTTTTGGAAGCACAAAGCCGCCAGGGAGCCTGTGAGGTCTGGCCTCCTGCACCCCCCGAGCGCCTGCGTGGGGACCCTGGATCCCCTTCCAAAGCCCGCGTCCTCCTCCTCACACAAAACAACCTGGCTCGCCGGCTATGGACGGGCGGCCGTTCCTCCTCCTGCCGCCGCTGCTGCTGCCAAAAATGCCTCAGTGGGAGGTGTTTCCTGCTCCTGCCTCAGAGGATGAAACCAGGAGCGGGGCAGAGCTGAACCCAAAAGAGGCTTCCCCCTTGCCCTCCGGCATCGCTCCGGCTCATCCCAGCTGGGCAGCGACCCTTGCTTTGACCCGCCGGTGTGCCATCCCCCCGGGGCTGAGGATCTGGCGCTCTCCCCCAGCCCCCCAGCCCCCCTTCTTTCTCCCTGCATTGGGGTGACCCTAACATTCCCCCAGCCCACTGCAGCAGCTGTCGCCAAGCCGTTTCCCAGGCAGAAGCGGTGTGTATTTTTAGCACCGCTTTTTTAGCAGAGGTCTGGTTGCAGCGGCAGTGGGGGCAATCCCCGTTTTGAGGGGGCAGCAAGAGAGATGTCAGGAAAATTCTGCAGCTCCCACGGCTCTTGAGGAAATGGGGAGGGAGGCGGTCTCTGCTTGGTGGGTCTGGGGGAGAGGAGGGTCAGCCTTGAGCTAGGGTGAGGGGTGCCAAGTGAGACCCTGAAGCATTCTTGGGGAGGAAAGGAAAGAAGGAAAGGAGAGGAGAGGAGAGGAGAGGGGAGGGGAGGGGAGGAGAGGGGAGGAGAGGGGAGAGAGGAGAGGAGAGGAGAGGAGAGGAGAGGAGAGGAGAGGAGAGGAGAGGAGAGGAGAGTTGGAAGGGACCTCATAGGTCATCAAGAAAGAAAGAAAGAAAGAAAGAAAGAAAAATTATGACCACAATTCACCCCAAAATTTTGGTTGCTAAGCAAGAGCATTGTTAAGTGAGTTTCACCACATTTTACAAGTTGGCCACGCCCACCCAGTCACATGACCACCAAGCATGCCCACCCGGTCACCTGACCACCAAGCACACCCACCCGGTCACCTGACCACCAAGCCATGCCCACCTGAAGCCATGCCCACAGAACCGTTAGGGAAAATTTTCACATTTCACCACTGGACATATGTATAGATGTCTGTGGATTGCTATTTGGATCCTGGTTTTTGCCTTGGACAGTGACATTCTTTTGTGAAAACTACAACACAATCTAGTGATTCCCAGAACTTTTTCTGAAGTCCCTTAAAGAAAATAGTTAGTAAAGAAAATAGTTGTGGAAGTTCACTCATATGGAGCATGCAAAGCAGTAGTGGGTTCTAAATCCCGTCGCTACTGGTTCGCGCGCATGCTTTTGTGACGCATCCCGGGTGGGTGGGCGGAGCCTCCCGCTGAACCAGGAGCACCCCACCGCTGATGCAGAGGTTGGGGAATACTACTTTATTTTATTTTACTTATCCTAATAAATCATCTGTATTTTTGAAAAGTATCCATAAGTCAAGATTCCTGTCTTATTTGTGGATAGATAGGGTTAGACAGAATAATAGGATAACAGAATAACAGAGTTGGAAGGGAGCTTGAAGATCTTCTAATCCAACCCACTGCTCAAGCAGAAACCCTATACCATTTGAGACAAATGGTTGTCCAATCGCTTTCTAAAAACCTCCAGTT
>QLTV01000470.1:4713-19445 GCA_003457575.1 Thermophis baileyi
GGCTCAAGGCGAATGGGGGCAACATTCGGGTCTAGATGAAAAGATATTGGAGTCCCCACATACTTGCCCAAGCCATCACTGAAAACGTCCTTAAATTCATCGAAAAGGTCGTCGAATTCATTGGACCCGATGGAGTTGATTCCGGTCACTCCTAGGCTGAGCGTCTCAAACCAATCGAAAATTCGTCAAAAATGTCGTTGAATTCATGGGACCCGATGGAGTTGATGCCGGTCACTCCTAGGCTGAGCGTCTCAAACCAATCGAGACCGAGGAGGCTCGGGAGGCTGCCGCTGACGATGGTGAGCTGTAGAGGCCCCTCGAAGGCGTTGAATTTCACCCGGAACCGGCCGTGACCCAGGACAGGGATTCTGTTCCCCTGGTAGTCGAATAGACGGATGGAGGTCTTCCGCAGGCGGGTAGATCGGAGGCTAGGCAGGGCACGCTTCAGGGTTTGCCACGCGATGATCGAGACCGCTGAGCCGGTGTCGATCTCCATCTCGATAGGGGCACCGTCGATTGATACGTTGACCATGAGCTTGCCCATGCTGTGGCAGCTGGCTCTTGCAACCCGTGTCTGGTTGGTCTCAGGATCGAGGTCGGTGGACTTTTGGCGCGGTTTTGAGAATTCGAGCCGAAATTTCTTTGACAGGTCGCCTCTCGGTGCGTCCTGCGTATGCGCGTCCCGGTTTGGAAAATTGGCGTGGCAGACTCGCGCCAAATGGCCTCGTTTGTTGCATCGCAGGCATACAGCGTCTCTGAACCTGCATGAGGCTCTCGGATGCCTCCCCCCACAGCTAGCACATGCAGGGGAAGAGTCAGAGGTAGCCAGGGGACGCCTTTGGTCAGTGCAGCAGACGTCGTCGTTGCCGCCCGGCTCGTCTAGCGCGCCCCGATGCACGGAAGGAGGAGGCTTCGACTCCTTTCTGCGGGATGCGAAGCGATGTAGCGACTCGGCAGCCTTGGTGGAGGACTCGGCGGCCCTGGCCTCATCCAGGGCGGCAGCCAGAGTGAGATTAGGCCAAGCCAGGAGCCGGCGCTGCAGGTGAATGTCCTGCACGCCGCAGATGAGCTGGTCGAGCAGGATGTCGTCCAGGTCGCGGAATTCGCAGTGCCCGGATGCCTTGTGGAGGGCAGCGATGTACTGGTTGATGGTCTCGTCCTCCTGCTGCATCCGCTGGTGAAACTCGTAGTGCCGGACAACCTTGGACAGCGTTGGCGCATAATGTGTCTTCAGGGTGGCCTGAAGAACGTGCCACGGCACAGTGTGCACCGGTGTGGGGTCAGAGAGAGACTCCGTGGTGTCGAACACCTCGGGGCCGCAGTGACTCAGAAACAACGCCCGCTTCCTGTTGTCCGGTAGCCCCAAGAGATCGTTCGCTTCAAGGAAGCACTCAAAGCGCCGCATGTACGAGTCCCACTTTTCCCGGGTGGGATCG
Organism: Thermophis baileyi; assembly: GCA_003457575.1. NCBI lineage: Eukaryota > Metazoa > Chordata > Lepidosauria > Squamata > Dipsadidae > Thermophis > Thermophis baileyi. The sequence continues at coordinate 6,150 of QLTV01000470.1, forward strand.
AACGGCGCCGGCGGGTGGAAGGTAGACATTCCGCACGGTCAAAGGCAGGCGCAATCGTTGCCGCCTGGCTGGTTGCTGCGCTTGAGAGGCTAGTCTTCGTTCTCCTGGTCCCAAGCCCTCGTCGCCACTGTTAGAGAGGGGGAACGACCACCAATTTTCTCTAAAACGACACATATTTCACTGCTGATATACTCTGCAGTATGTCTGTTCTCTCCAGTTTCAATGCTTCTATAAAAGACTGGTTGAGGTTGTTAGAGAGTGGGAATGACCACAGGAGACTGACTTCAGAACAGCTCTTTTTATTAGCTCAACTCAAGACAACCAGCAAAGCACGGTCTGACAGCTAGCTCTTTTATAGAGGGCTGTCAGACACAACAACCAATAGCGTTTTAGCATTCAAACGCTGGACCTGAGTGAAAACATACAGTTCAGTTAAAGTTCAACTAAAACATAACAAAACAGGGTTCATTCAGAGTTCAGCTAAGCATAACAATTTAGAGTTCATTTAGAGGTCAGTCAGAACACAACAGCACCAATACAAGTTTCCGACTGGCCTTAAATAACCAAGATTGGGTGTACAGCAAAGGAAGAACAATTTTACTGAACTTGCACATTTTATTGTATTTCTGTTTGCCCCCAAGAAACCTATCAAGTTTTTTATTAACTTTAAGCTGAGTATTGTTATGTTGCTGCAAATTTCTATATATTTGATTTTTTAAAAATTATGGCTTGGTTGTTTTATTCAATACAATTTTAGAGAAGGTGTTCACCGTGCAGAGCCTGCTACACCTGGAGAGGAAGGAAGGAAGGAAGGAAGGAAGGAAGGAAGGAAGGAAGGAAGGAAGGAAGGAAGGAAGGATAAAGAGGGAGGCAGGCAGGCAGGCAGGCAGGCAGGAAAGAAGGATAGAGGGAGGGAGGGATGGAGGGAGAGAGGGAGGGAGGAAGGAAGATTATAACCAAAGTGGTGGGCATGGCACCTTAATCTGTATTTCCCTAACAATTATGCTGATAAGAACCAGACATCCAGCATGCTAATAATCACTTTTTAAAAATTCAAATAATGGCTCCTAAAAGTCTTATATTGCTTTTCTTTCCATCTCTCCTGCCCTGCCCCTCCCACATAGATACAAAAAGAGAGCATCTGTTAACGATTTTTTTTAGAATGATGAATAAAACATTTAAGAAAATACATTTGTATACAGAAATGCTCAACTCCAGCCCAAAATGATTTCAAGATTATTGCATTCCTGTTCTGTCTGAGAGGAAGCCACAGCTGCGAGAGGTGTTTCTACCTTTGGAAAACACGGCCCTGTTTGCAAGGGAATACAAGGGGGATTAGATGCTTTTGGGAGTTATGGTCTCTCGTGAACACGTGAAGTGTTAATACCACTCTATAACACCACGATAAGGCCACACATGGAATATTGCATCCAGTTTTGGTCACCATGATGTAAAAAAGATGTTGAGACTCTAAAAAGAATGCAGAGAAGAGCAACAAAGTAGATTAGGGGACTGGAGGCTAAAACATATAAAGAATGGTTGCAGGAATTGGGTATGTCTAGTTTAATGAAAAGAAGGACTAAGGCTGACATGATAGCAGTCTTCCAATATTTGAAGGGCTGTCACAGAGGGTTATTTAATCCACTTTATAGCATCATCTACACTTAGAAGAAATTGTATTTTTTTCATATCCATAGGACACCTCCTAAAATGCAAGGGGACAGGGTGGATGTGCTGTGACTGTCAAGATACGGCAGTTGTTGTGTGCACCATAAACTACTGCTAAGGGAACTAGCTATGTCAGGGGTGTCAAACTCAAGGCCCAGGGGCCGGATCCGGCCCGTGGGGTGCTTAGATCTGGCCCGCGGGGCCACCCTGGAAACAGCAAAGGATCGGCCCGCAGTGCCTCTGCCAGCAAAAACGGAGCTTCTGAGCTCTGTTTTCGGTGGTAGAGGGTTGCAGGACGCCATCGCAGCTGAAAACGGAGCTCTTGAGGGCCACGGGCAGCCCTCCCGAGCTCCATTTTCACTGGCAGAGGGTTGCAGGAGGCCATGGTAGCCGAAAATGGAGCTCGGGAGCCCGTTTTCACTGGCAGAACTCTCGGGCCACCACAGGTGCCCCTGACATGAGTGACATCAAGCTGGCCACACCCACCCTGGCCATGCCCACCCTGGCCCCCTGAGGTCAAACACAACCCTGATGCGGCCCTCAATGAAATTGAGTTTGACACCCCTGAGCTATGTTTAGTCTAAAGAAGAGAAGGACTAGGGGGACCTGATTGGAGTCTTCCAATATGTCAGGGGTTGCCACAAAGAAGAGGGGGGTCCACCTATTCTCCAAAGCACCAGGAGGCAGGACGAGAAGCCACGGATGGAAACTAATCAAGGAGAGAAGCAACCTGGAATTAAGGAGGAATTTCCTGACAGAACGATTAGTCAGTGGAACGGCTTGCCTCCAGCAGTTGTAGGTGCTCCATCACTGGAGGCTTTTAAGAAGAGATTGGACAACCATTTGTCTGAAATGGTGTAATGTCTCCTGCTTAAGCACTGGGATTGGACTAGAAGACCTCCAAGGTCCCTTCCAACTCTGTTATTCTCATCCTGCCCCCCCCCCCCCCGACCAACAAAACCTTTTGTGAACTTTATTCTCATCCTGCCCCCCCCCCAGACTATCAAAACTCTCTGTGATCTAGGAAGGGGAACACAACCATTTGTTCCTCTGCATTAAACACTAACAATGGAGACTCCTCATCATTCATGGCCCAACAAAAGCATAAAGGTTGTGGTGTTGCAATCACTTCCAAATTGCACAAAAATACACAGCTCGGATGCAAATGAAAGTCAGCAATGAGTATGTCTTTATTCCATAAAATTCTGTTAGCTTTTCATATCATAAGTAGACTATTACTCAGTTCTACATAGCTGGGTTTGCTGTAATAAAATCAGCCCCACGTATATCTCTGCTAGAGCAAGCACAAAGATTTTACGAGGGAATCAAATTACAGGCAGTCCTCATTTAGTGACCACAACTGGGACCAGCAACTTGATCATTAAGTGAAGCGGCCATTTAAGTGAAAACCACAGGATTGCAACTGTGCTTAGTTCAGCTTTTTGCTATTCTTAATATTTCCTTCAACCGAACTACGATTCTCTCTCTCTCTCTCTCTCTCTCTCTCTCTCTCTCTCTTTCTCCCTTCCTCCCTCCCTCTCTCTCTCTCTCTCTCTCTCAAGACATCTTGGCCTTGGGTAAAGCAACAAGTAAAAATAAAACAGAGACACAGTATGAAAGTTGTAAATGAAAGGATTGGTTGTTAAGGGGAGGTTTTTTGCACTGTGGTAACTTCAAACAGTCATTAAACAAGGCAGCCGCTAAACAAGGACTACCCGTACACAATTCTATCTTCCCCAAACCACCACATTACTTTCATTCTATTAAAAAAAATCTGAGATGGTTTTCATTTGTTGCACAGAGTGATTTTGTGTTGGCTTAAAAAAAAAACACCACAAATTGAACACGGCTTAAACACTTTTAACAGAAACTTCCAGAACAAAGTTAAGAATTTTTTTCCAAATCACATTCTGTATGACTGCATTTGAATAAAGAGCTTTTTTCCTTTTGATTTACAATGGTGATTAACTGCTTTAGCCTTTCCTGCTGATTGGAACAGTCGTTGTGCTTATTTTGTATACATTTTCCATTTCAACAGCAACGTTTCACATTTCGTGAACTGATTCCCTGCTAATATATATTTTCCTTCTCTATATTCGCATACGCACAGGTGTGTGCCTGACAATACATAATGCGTCTGATGAGCTGAACTATCCATCCGTGAAAGTTTCTGCCGCCAGTTCATCTTTAACACGCCTGGAATTTGCCAAACCAGTCCCATCCTCTCCAAATTTCTATACAGGGAAGTCCTCAGCTTTCGTTTAGTGACCATTCAAAGTTGTACAGGTAGTTCTCGATTTACAACGGTTCGTTTAGTGACTGTTCGGAGTTACAACGGTGCTGGAAAATGTGACTTAGGACCATTTTCACAGTTACAAACTTTGCAGCATCCCCATGATCACATGATCAAAATTCAGATATGCTTGGCAACTGGTTCGTATTTATGACCATTGCCGTGTCCCAAAGTCCGACCTTCTAACGAGCCAAGTCAATAGGGAAGCCAGATTCACTTAACAACCAGGTTACTAATTTAAGAATTGCGGGGATTCCCTTAACAAATGTGGCGGGAAAGGTCGTAAAATGGGGCAAAGGTCACTTTAAAAAGTGTCTCGCTTAACGACAGAAATTTGGGGCTCTGTTGTGGTCGTAAGTCGAGGACTACCCGTAAGGGCATTGAAAAAAGTGACTTATGACTGGTTATTTCCCTTAGAACCGCTGCAGGCTCATGTTTATGACGGTTGCAGTGTCCCAGGGTCATGTGATCATCGTAGGTAAAGTCAATGGGGGGAGCCTGATTCACTTAACGACCATGATTCACTTAACAACCGCAGTGGTTCACTTAACAAAGGTAGGAAAAAATGTTAAAGGTATTTAAATTTAGTAGCTGGAGCAGTGGGGTTGTAGGAGGAGCCAGAACGCACAGTTGTAGTTGATTGGTTGGAGAGGGCTGGCTCTCGCATGAGGCAATCTGCGCTGTGATTGGTTGCTGTGGGGGTGGAGGGGGCGGTTCCCTTTTTTCCCGTCTTTTTTCATTCAGAGGCCTCTGCGAGTTACCTCACGATGTTAGCGATGCACCTGATGTATATATAGATGAAAAATATTTATTTATATAAAACTGCCAGTTCGTGTCAGCATCTCTGGCTCCGTTTGTGCAAAAAAATTGAAAAAAAGGGTAATAAATTAGATGGTTTTAATTGACTGCTTGGATCAAAGGGAAAAAAATACAAATACTTTTATTTCTACTCGGAAACCGCTTCTGGACTTTGTGCTTGTGGTGGGAAAAAAATGAAACTGATTTTTTTTACCGATTCGATAAATTATTGTTATAGAAATGGCTACTTTAAAACTATTTAAAAAAGTAAAAATTTGAGGTTTGATGTTAACGCCTTATTCTACTGCACCGAGGGGAGTCGGAAGTCAATGCCTTTTCTTTCATTTTCCTCTTTTCTTTCCCTCACTTTTCTCTTCCTTATCTTTCCTATTATTTCCTTTTGTATTTTCTTTCCGTGCTACATTATAAACTAATTAAAAATCGTTTGTAAAAAAAAGGGGGTCATAAATTGGGGCGCAACTCCCTTAACAACTGCCTTGCTTAGCGATGGAAATTGGGGGCTTGATTGTGGTCGTAGATTGAGGACTACCTGTCTGTGGATTTCGACTGTCCCAGAATGGCCCAGCCAGCATATTGCCTGGGGAATTCTGGGAGCTGTAGTCCATACAACTGCATTAAGATAACCATTTGTCTGAAATGGTATAGGGTTTCCTGCCTAAGCAGGGGGCTGGACTAGAAGACCTCCAAGGTCCCTTCCAGCTCTATTCTATTCCATTCCATTCCATTCCATTCCATTCCATTCCATTCCATTCCATTCCATTCCCATTTCCATTTCCATTTCTATTTCTATTATTTCTATTTCTATTTCTATTTCTATTCGCTAAAGTTGAGAAGCTAAGCCACTTAACCTTGCCCAAAATTGTCAAGAGGAACCAGACAATGCCACTGCTCAAGGAAGTCTGTCCTTCATGTATCTTTTTTAGTCTGTCTTGTCTTGCCATATCCACAGCCTGCTCCTGTGCATCAAATGCAACAGATATTGGCTCATTGATGAGAGTGGGTCAGGAATGGGATGGGAGCTGAACGCAATCTGAAATTGGACACAAAGAGGACAACAGAGGAAGGGAAAAGGGGAGGGGATGGGTTGCACAAAGGAAAAATGAAATGTTTATTCCAGGGCTGCGGTAGACCATGGTCTGCCCCAACAAACTGCTCTAAGCAACATGGAACTTTTCAATCAGCAACAAAGAGTAAAAAAACAACCTCTGTGTTGTGACTCAGCACGGCAAGCCCCCAGGAAATGACACACTCACACACTGTTTGCAAAACAAATATTACTTTACTACTAATAATACGGCTTAGTAGTAAGTTTTATAAAGTTGTTCAACACAGTTCTTGTCGAGAGTCAAATAACACTTTGGCCAGGATTCAAAACACCAAAATGCAAGCAGGCCATTAAGTCCCGAGTTATCTTCCACTTACTGGAGTTGGCCAAGAGCCCGGACTGGAGTAATTCCAACTGAGATATCCGAAAACAAAGATCTGAAATCAGGAAATAAGACAGCCAGGAAAATAATGAGTTGTCTCCAGCAATCGGTTTCAGCTTTTCTGAAACCCTAAATAGTCTTAGGGCGCGGCCCATCAGCCTGCAGGTTTACAGGTGAGGAGACCTCCTCCTGCAGAGCCACTCTTGCCTGCTAGCTGCCCTGCATGCCCTAGCATCAATCAGAGGCTCCTCCTCTCCACTTGAGTCACTCAGCTCCTTCTGGGGAGCTGCAGAAGGCCCTGGTTGGTTATCGTTCTCTGGCACTGCGTCCTCCTCGGTCTCGGACTCAGGTGCCGGAGACACAGGATGATATTGCCACCCCATGGTCGGTTCTTGGTCTTCCGGATCCATGAGCAGCTGCGCGGGACTCGGGCAAGCCACAACACTCTGTGACACTCAGATCTGCAAGGTTTACTTGCTCCGGGAACTTCCTAGGCAACCACATTTTCCCAGGGGGCTCCAAACAGAATTCCTCAGCCAGCCATGCTGGGAAGACCATAACGTGAACTAAGAGTGAGGAAAGTTTAAAAAACACTGGACCCTGATCAAAATGATGAAAATACAGGTGGTTCTTGACTTACAACCATTCCTTTAGGAACCGTTCCAAGTTACAGTGGCACTGAAAAAAGGGACCTTTGCAGCATCCCCGTGTTCGAGCGATCAAAACTCGGATGCTTGGCATCTGTATGACGGTTGCGGTGTCTTTGGGGTCACGTGATCCCCTTTGGCGACCTTCTGACAAGCAAAGTCAATGGGGAAACCGGACTCACTTAACAACCGTGTCCCTAATTTAACGACTGCAGTGATTCACTTAACACTGAACACAACTGAATCACTGCAGTCGTTAAGTTAGGGACACGGTTGTTAAGTGAGTCTGGTTTACCCATTGACTTTGCTTGTCAAAAGGTCGCCAAAGGGACCTCGGGACACTGCGGCAAGAAAGGTCGTAAAATGGGAGCAAAACGCACTCAGCAACAGAAAAATTGGGCTCAATTGCGGTCGTTAAGTCGAGGACTACCTGTATGTACAGAGTTGGATGCAGTGGGCTCTCTAAATCCATGCTGTTATGCTCATCGTGACTTATCAAACCTTATAGATTTCAGAGGGTCTAGGTTGCACCTTATTTGACCTGCACTAAAACTACAGTGTAGGTTGGGACACCTGTTCAAGGAGGAAGATCTCAACTCTATCCAAGCAGGGGACATCTTCCCAGAATTGGACAGCCCTTCTCCTCCAGGCCCAGACATTTTCTAATGCAACTGATGTCAAGGCCCGGTTTCCCCCTCGGGGTTTGCCTTACCGGGGGGAAGGAATCTCTTGGTGTTGGGGGGGGGGCTTGTGAAGCCGATGGCTGCAGCGGCGTGCCGAAGAACCGCTGTTGGATCTGTCGATTAGCTGCGTAGCGGGGAGGCGGGGCAGCACAAGGCAACCGGGATGCCCGTCAATCAGCTGGGCAAGGAGGCGAAGGCATCGGCCCGATGATCAGCTGTGAGGCCTTGCGGAGCAGCCTGGTGGGGCCCCAAAGGGCCGTTCTGAAGCACAGCTGCCTTCCGGATGAAGCCTGCACCGACGGAGGGCGTGGCCCGCCTACATAAACATGCTGGGAGGCAGATGCTCCCAGCGCTGAATTTACTTCCTGATTGCAACTGTTTCTTGCTTATTGCTTTTTGGAACTCATTTGCGTGCCAGAATCCAGCTTAATAAACCCAGTTATCAACCACACGAGTGGAGTTGTTAATGCTGGATTAGGTCCAGAGCTCGGACCTCTTGAGAGGAAGTCAGTGCTCTACCCTTTTCCCATTTGTCTGCTGCTTTTTGCTGGAAGGTAGGAGAACCAGTGGGGAGGATGACTGAAGGGACGGATCCAGCGGCTGAGGTGGCAGTAGCAGAGGCACAGTGTTCTGCCCCAGCGACGAGCCACCAATAATACGCACACACAAACTGCAAAACACTGTTCGTTTACTAATAATAAAGGTCTCCTAATAACTTCTTAGGAGCCGTTGAGAACAAAATAAAGGCAGAAGAGTCTTTTTCAAACCCCCGCTGTTAATGTATAATCTTAACAGCTGGCCGGAGTCCAAGAGATAAATGAGCAGGTCTTACTGTATCTGGCAATACTCCCAGAGCTAGGAATGCAGGAAACAAGACCTGTACTGGAACAAGAACCGAGCAGACTGGAGTCACAAAGATCAAGAGTACTATTAAACGTTGTTTCCTGCAACAAGGCTCAGTGTGGTCAGGGCTTAAATAGTCTAAGGGTGTGGCCACTTAGCCTGCAGCTCTACTCTCGAGGCGACCTCCTCCTGAGTAGCCACTCTTGTCTTCTGTAGCAGCCCTGCGTGCCCGAGCATTGAAAAGAAGAGGCTCCTCCTCTTCTTCTTCCGCCCTGATGGGCTCCTCAGAAGGTACAGAAGGCCCTAGTTGACTCTCAGCCTCCTCGCTCTCTGACTCGGGTGCCAGGTGCACGGGCCGATGGTACCTCGCCACAACCGCCTCATCGTCCTCCTCGCTCTCTGACTCAGGTGCCAGGTGCACGGGCCGACGGTACCGTGCCACAACCACCTCATCGTCCTTGGGATCCATGATCACCTGCACAGGATGCTGGCGGGCCACAACACACAGGTCGCAGAGATGGTAATCACACCGGAGCAAGGTGTGGAGCCTGTGTTGCCAGACGTGTGTCCGAAGGAGCGTGAGGGGCGAGGAAGTGCACAACTGACGACGCAGGGACAGCCAGCCACAGATGTAGCCCAGGAGCAGGGCCCCAGGGGGAAGTGGTGGCACAGTTGATCTGTGACTGCTGGGACTGGCCTCCAGCTACCAACCCCTAGTTATTCCGGAGCCCATGCGCCTCTATGGCGTGAAAGACGGCTGACGGACGGTGACGAGGAGGGGGAGTACAGCTACTCAATTGCCCCCGGCAGTCAAACGATGGAGATACTGCGGGAGCGGTTTGGGGAGGCTAGTTTCCGGGATGTTCCTACCTGGCAACCATGGGACCTGGGGGGAGAGGCAGCCGCGTGGCCGACACGGCTGCAGGAGCCGCAGCTGAGCACTGCACCGTCTACCTGCTGTTGATTGGCCAGTCCGAAGCTTTGTTTGGATACTGCCCCACGCAAGCTGCGAGAAGTCTCAACAGCAAGGGGTCCAGAGCGGAGTTCCTCATGGGGGATCCTGAGGGGTCAGCAGGGGTTGTCGACCAGAGAGACAGCCCGAGGGGGTGACGGGACCCCACTGTTCCGGCCTCCAAGACAATCAGGCCCACCACACGGTCGCCAGGCCCCGTTGACGGCACCTGGGGTCCCGGGCCAACGCCAGGCTGACCAAGGTCCGCAGGGTCTGGGGTGGCCAGTGGGCTATTGGCCTTATCCACTGCCCATGGAACCCCCTCACTTGAAGGCTACTTTTGATGGAGATCCCGAGCGCCTGGCTTTGTTTTTAAGCCAGTGTCAGGGTTCCAAGTAACACCCCCCAACGAAAGAAGACTCCGAGTCTAGAAGTTCCTCAAAGGTTCATTTTATTAGAGATGTCATATTGGCACATCTGGGAAAACCCAAATCTGAAAGCTTCCAGGTTTTCCCCACCCAAAAGAAAGTCCAAGACCCTTCCCCTGCACCCACATGTCCATCACATGGTCCAATCAATGCACCGTCCCAACTGGAGGTGCCTCCCAGTCACAACACTCCAGGTGCAGGCCGAATGTCCTTGACTCTCTGAGAAAGGAATGTTATCATGGCTAGATATCCCTGTGACTCCAGGCAATCCCCCCTCCCAGTTTCCCACAGCACTAAAATGTGGCAGCCCTGAAGAATTCAAGAAAAAGATGACCTCCAGGGCTGACAGCCAGGTGATCAGCCACCTGGATCGCTATGGCTGCCTACACCCATCGCAGTGAACGATGGTTGTGGCGGTGACAGCAGTGTTGGAGGGGGAGGTGGTCGAGTGGGTGGCGTCTCTCCATAACGAGCATGCTGGTGAACTGGCGGACATTGGCCTTTTCCTGGAGGCGCTACGGGCCTGATTTGAGGACATGAACCGAGTCCACCAGGCAGAGGGGGAGCTTCTTGAGCTACGACAGAGAGGCCGGTCAGCGGAGGACTACATCCGGGGCTTCCGCCGAGCTGCCGGTAAGGTGAGGGGGTGGCCTGGGCGCCTGCTGGTTCATCATTTCAAAGCAGGCCTGGACAGGAGTCTACGCCAGGCCTGTGCATATCAGGGCCTCCCTCACCGGTTAGCCGACTGGTACCAGGCGGCTATCAAGCTCAACGCTGAGCTGCAGGAGTGTCACCCCAAGGGGGAGTTTTGTGGACCACGACGGGTCATAGAGTGTCTGCCCATGGCCAGCCGGGTGACCCCTGTCATTGCAGGGGTTCCACAGGAGGGGACGGCACGACCGATATTGAAATGTTTTCGGTGTGGCCAACCGGGTCATCGCGGGGCCGAGTGCCCGGCCACTACTCCGCAGGCCAAAGCAGGATTCCCTAGGCCAAGCCAGGTGAAGAAGACCCCTCTGAAGACCCCTGAGAAGTCCAGAGCAGCAAACCAAGCAGTGGAGGGTTCACCAGCACCAACTAAAGTGGGCGAGGGAACTGCAGAAAGCGAGTACCAGACAGCCTCCTACGACAGTGATGACAACGGGGACGGGGACCCGATGGTGAGTTCACCTGTTCGTCCCTTCCTCATCCCTGTGACCATAATGGCCCCACAATCGGGTCGAGGCAGTAGATATAAGGCACTGATAGACTCGGGGTGTACCCGCTGCCTGATAAGCCGAGCGGTAGTGTTCTGACCTAGGCTTCCTGAGAGAGCATAAATCACAAACGTAATCCCAAAAAACCTCTTTTTATTTCAATGGCTGTGAATTATGTTCATTCACAGCCATAATGAGTCTCAAACAGTTTTAATTAGTCCGACAGAAGTCTGCCACAGTCTTTCGAGAGAAGGCTGATAAGCACCCACCTTTATCTCTCTTGACACGCTGCCAAGACCTAATTGGCAAGTAGCTTTGCAAGGCCAAATGGAGCACAGAGTCAAAATGGAGCTGCTGAGTTAAACCGACCAGAATGAATCACGTTGCTTCCTGCAAAGGCTCATGTCCGTTTGCTCCTCTTTTATGTCTTATGGGAGGGGCCAATCATCTCCAAGCCTTACTCCCGAGTAGCCCTTTTTTTCCTTAACTGCTCTTGCCTTCTGGCAGCTCTGCGCATGCGCTCACTGGGAACAGGCTACCTCTGCCTCGCTGATGTTCGGCTCCGGAGTCAGCACAGAACTCCCAGATGGCCCTGGCCCCATCTCTGCCTCTTGGATCTCTGCCTCTGACACCGAGCGTTCTCCAGACTCCAGGCCTGGCCCGTGTTCCTCCCCAGCCTCCCCGCTGTCCGACTCTGCTGCCAGCTCCACAGGCCGCTGGCGGACCACAACAGGTAGCCACTGACTTGGGGGTATGGGTCAAGCAGTTGGTCAAACCTGTACGGTTTGAGCAGGTTGACGGGTCCCTGTTGGGGGGAGTCCCAGCCACACATGTCACCAAGCCGGTGTGGTTAGACATGGCTCAGCATTGGGAAATGATACAGTTTGTCAGGCCTGGAAACCATCTTGGGCCTTGGATCTTCAGGCCTGCCACTTTTAGTACTGTGGGAAACTGGGAGTGGGGATAGTGTGAATGAGGAGATATAGTCAAAATAACATTCCTTTCTTCCACAGTCAAGGTCACTCTGCCCTGCACCTGGAGGGGTGTGCCTGGGAGGCATCTCCAGTTTGGACGGTGCATTGATTGGACAATGTGATGGACATGTGGGTGCTGGGGCAGGGGCTTGAACTTTCTTTTGGGTATGGAAAACCGGAAGCTCTCAGATTTGGGTTTTCCCAGATGTGCCAATATGACATCTCTAATAAAATGGAACTTTGAGGAAATCTATGCCTCGGAGTTTTCTTACGTTGGGGGTGTTACTTGGAACCCTGACATTAACCCGAATCTCCTTTAAAAAACTTTACCAGCTCCCCCGAACTCAGGGGTGCTGTCCGGGGTCCTGAGCCCCTAGCGTTGACCCGAAGCCAGGCGGCGTGAAGACTCAGGGAAGATGGAGGACGACAAGAAGACCACGGGCGGAACCATGGGGAATGGTTCACCAATTCACATCGAAACCATCGACTACCCTTCCCAAGCCGTGGTGGAAGCAGAGAAAGCCACGGAGAAGGAACGCCAGCTAGGTGCCCGGCCCAAAGAGCCGGTGTCTGAGCGAGACGTGCGACCGGATCCAACCTTGTGGTGCGAAGCTGCAGGTGCCACCCCGCTCCAGGACATATAGACTGGAGTAGAACTATCGGAACCACAGATGGGAGGGGGCCGAGAGGAACGGATCCCAATCCTGGAATGGAGAATGCCCGGGCGAAAGTGCCACAAACCTTCCAGAGAATGGGGATTCCTGCCGTCGTCGCACAGCCAGTCACTGGCTGGCCTTCCAGAGCAGTTCGGCCAGCTCAATGTGAGCAGCCCTCCTCAGTCCCTCGGAACCAAGCAGCCCAGGTGGACCTTAGCGCATCCGGTGTTTACCTTCCCGAGCCAAGGAGCCTCGGGGTTTGCCTTACCGGGGGGAGGGAAGCAACCGATCTGGTCGAAGAGACATGTCTGGGGTCCTATTGTTAGGAAGCTACTGTCAGGCTGAAGCCATTATAGTTGGAGTCTTTGGCCTGCCACACTTTATGCTTTTTAAAAATGTATTCTTTGCTAGGGGAATTTGGGAGGGGTCATTGCATGAGGGATGTATGCCTGTAGCCATAACAAATTCCTTCTAGATTGTCAAGGTCATCCTTTGTCCTGCACCTGCACGGAAGAAGATGGGAATAGCTGCCACGCTGGCAGAAGAAGATTGGTTAACGTGATGAACTTGAGGGTGTGGGGACAAGGGCTTGAACTTTCAACTGGATGAAGAAACCCCTGCAGCTTCAGATTCAGGTTTCTCCCAGATGTGCCAACATGGCTCTGTTAATAAATTGGAACTTTGAGGAATATTCTGCCTCGGCCTCTGAT
>QLTV01000471.1:19446-36443 GCA_003457575.1 Thermophis baileyi
TCATTTTCCTTCCTTCCTTCCCTTTTCTCTTTTCCTTCCTTTCCTCCCTCCCCCCCCCCCTCTTTTCTTACTCTCTTTTCCTCCTCCCTCCCCCCCTCCCTTCCTTCCTTCCTTCCTTCCTTCCTTCCTACCATCTTTCTTTCTTTCTTCTTTCTTACCATCTTTCTTTCTTTCTTTCTGTCTGTCTGTCTGTCTGTCTGTCTGTCTGTCTGTCTGTCTGTCTGTCTTTCTTCGACAGCTCGGCTTAGCTTCCTGGCGAGGCTCAGAGACCGCCTGGCAGGCCCATCCGCCGGCTCTCCACTTTCTGCCTGCCCCGCCAAGGCCCCAGCCAGCCCGGAGCCCGGTGGACCCTGAGGCCAGCGGATCTCCATAGGTGCGCGCCCCAACACGCACCAATGGTCCCGGAGCCGAAGCCGGGAAGGCGAGAGGGGCAACCGCGCGACGACAGCGTCGTGTTCCGTGTCATGTGCCATCTGGGAGCACGGTCTCTGGGCTGGCGGGGGCCTTCCTCGCCGGGTGCTGCTGCACCGGCGGCTCCGCCCTGCCCAGCTCCGCCCGCCGCCACTTCCCGCAAACTTCCCAGGAGACGGCAGGAGTGAGGAGCGGGCGGGAGCGCATTGGCCCAGCCGTCGCTCGGCTTACCTTCCTGGCGAGGCTCGGAGACCGCCCGGCACGCCCATCCGCCGGCTCTCCACTTTCTGCCTGCCCTGCCAAGGCCCATGCCAGCCCAGAGACTGCGCTCCTGGACGGCACATGACAGGGGATGCGACGCTGCTGGAACGCGGTTGCCGCCACCATCACCCCTCTCGCCTTCCCGGCTTCGGCTCCGGGACCTTTGCGGGCCGGGAAGTGCACCTATGGAGCACTGCCGGCCTCAGGCTGTCGCTACCGGTATGGCGAACCACCTGCCGCCCCTTGCCCCTCTTAGCGCCCCCTGCCACCACCCTTGCCTCTTACCGCCCCCCTAAGTCATCCCACCGCCCCCCAGGGGGCGGTACCACCCACTTTGGGAACCACTGCTCTAACCCATTTACCTGAATTATCTTAACTTTCAAAGTCAATATTTATACTACAGAAATGTTTTTCCCAGTTCCTTAAGGGACTTCCTAATATTAAATCAATAGCCTAGCTAGGATAACGATTCTCAGGTTTTCTGATTATTTGAATGTTTAGCCAAATGCATTCTGAACTTTCAGAGTGTTTCAATAATTTAAAACATATATTATCTATTAGCTATCTATCTGAGGGAATGCCACTCCCTGATTATATCAGCCACCCCATAAGATCCAGCAGAGAGGGCATGCTGAGAATGCCATCTGCCAGAGACCTATATTTGAGGATCACAAGAGTTGGGTTTTCTTTGCTGTGGCCCCCACCTCAGAGGTGGTATTCAGCTGGTTCGGACCAGTTCGGGCGAACCTGTAGCGACAATTTGGACTGGTTCGCCTAACTGGTAAATACCACCTCTGGGTGTCCCCACCCCCACTCACACGCTCAGCTGTCCGATTGCCCACTCGCCGCTCATCCTGCCCGCCCGCCCGCTTGCCGCTCACCCACTCGCCCCACCCGCCCACTAGACACTTGCACGCACGCTCGCATGCTCGCCCCGCCCACCCGCTCAACGCTCGCTCACCCCGCCCACCCGCTTGATGCTCGCTCACTCTCCCTGCCCATCTGCTTGATGCTCGCTCACTTGCCCCACCCGCCTGCTCGATGCTCGCTTGCACCGCCCGCCCACTCGACACTCGCCCCACCCTATATATGTTGCCTTCGCCATGCGGCCCAGCTAATTGCCTCGCCAGTTGCCTCTGCGCCTCACCCAGAGTTTGTATATTTTGAGTTTTAATCTATATTTTAATGCTTTTTATTTTTAGGTGTATGTATGTATTATTTTTACTATTGTACGCTACCAAGAGTCACTTCTTGATGAGCAGCTATATCAATTTGATGAATTAATAAACAAATATTATACCATGTTTCCCGGAAAATAAGACCTGTCCCGAAAATAAAACCTAGCATGATTTCTAAGTGCGCGCCTAAAATAAGCCCTAGTGAAGATCGTCTTCAGCCCAGGGGGGTGGTTGTGGCCAGCACAGGAGGAGGCAAGTGCGTGGTGGCCAATAGTGTCCAGCAGCAGCCGTGGGCAAGCAGAGAGACAGTGGGTGTCAGGGTTCCAACGGATGCCCTAATTAATTGATGAGCCTCGAGCCAAGTTTCAAAAGAAATCCAGTTATTTATTAGGAGCAACATGTCCAGCAGGGCAGTTCGTTCAGCACTGCTCCTCCCTCCTCCTGTAGGCTTGCGCTTGATGTGGCTGGCCATCTTCCTCAGCTCTAGTTTGGAGAGAGGGAGGGGTTGTCTGCCCTGGGTGGCTTGCCTGCTGCATGGAAGAGGCACTGGCTGCAGCCTTGGGCTCCTTCTCCTTCTGGTGGGTGGAGAAGGGGGGCTGCATTCCCGTCTGCATCTCCTCACTTCAAAAGGATCAACTACACCTCCCCTCTCTTTTGGGTGGCATGACGGCCCCTCATCATGCAGTGTGGCTCGGTCAAATTCCTCCCTCAGCTGCTCTATAGAACTCCCCAGGGGCTCCATCAGGGGCTTTGGGAGCCTGGCCTGTGCCCAGTCCCACATCCAATCCACTCTTCCCAGCTCGCTCAGGGGCCTTCTCCAGGGGTGAAATTCAAATATTTTCCCTACCGGTCCTGTGGGCGTGGCTTGGTCGTCGTGGCAGGGGAAGTATACTGCAAAATCTCCATTTCCTACCCACTCCAGGGGAAGGATACTGTAAAATCTCCATTCCCTCCCCACTCCAGGGGAAGGATACTGTAAAATCTCCATTCCACCCCACTCCAGGGGAAGGATACTGCAAAATCCCCATTCCCTCCCCACTCCTGGGGGAAGGATATTGCAAAATCCCCATTCCCATCCCACTCTGGGGCCAGCCAGAGGTGGTGTTTGCCGGTTCTCCAAACTACTCAAAATTTCCACTACCAGTTCTCCAGAACCTGACAGAACCTGCTGAATTTCACCCCTGGCCTTCCCCCTTTCTGGGCATTGGGATGGGGGAACTCAACCTCAGCTGCTTTAAGGGTTATCTTCCACCAATACTCATCCCTTCTTGCTGCGGTTGCTGGAGCAGGCATCTCAGCTTTCATGTCCGGGGGGGGGGCTACACTCCGGTTGCAATTAGGCTGCTGGGTCCTGGGATTGCCTGGTTGGAGGTGAGCTCTGCCTCCCTTTCAGTTGCTTGGAGCAGGCTCTCTTCAGATAGTCCACCCTCTGCCATGGTTACCTGAGTTTCTCTCCAAGCACTCCAGATGTCGGGGAGCGACTGGAGAGGCCAGGACCCAGTAAACCCGGTAATTTTGATTAGTTTTAAAAGGAGAGCTGACTCTCTGTCAGGGTTCCGACGGATGCCCTAATTAATTCATGAGCCTCAAGCCAAGTTTCAAAAGAAATCCAGTTATTTATTAGGAGCAACATGTCGGCACATACCTAAGTGGAGTCAGCTCTGCCCCACATAATTTACGTCCCAACTATGACCCTGTTTCCCCCCTCCTCCCAAGGTGTGTCATAAATCACATTCTCCAATGAAGCACTTTCGCGGGCTGTAGAGAACACACCTCTCCGACTGGCTGTGGTAACCTAGGCTGCGGCCTTGAGGAAGGTCTGCGTGGAATGTGCTTCTGATTGCTGCCGTGTTGCTCTGTCAGCTTTCCCCCCTCCTGCCTATAGCAACTCGAGATCAGGCCAGGAATGCTTTATGAGTTGACAGTGGGATGGAGTGGGCAGGCACAATAGATGTTAAATCACCCAAACACAGTTAGACCCAAGGGCAGAAAATAAAACACTAAAGTATAAGTAATTAAAGGGAGGGTGTTCTGCCTTGTATACGGATTCAGAAGCCCACATAAATTGAAGGCCTGAATCGAAGCTGTAACCCATACACACACACACACACTGGCCAAGGAGGGGGCGATGAAGCTAGAGGAGAAAACATATCCCCCTGCCCTCTGGGCCAGGAACCACCAATGACCACCCACCCAACCACATGTCCCCTCACAAACACAGGCAGCAATCCCTGAGGCTGTGCATAGCACGGCAGCTCCTTCCCTTCCCCTGTCACCTCATGGAGGCTCGGCCCCTTCCCTCCCCACCAGCGTGACTCCAGCTGCCAGGTCTTGGTGCCAATTGCCGCCTATCCATGGGAGGGGACACGCGGCTTGACTCTGCCTAGCAACGGAATCAGCAATGTGGGTAAAGCACCATCCTGAGCTCGGCCTGGACTCAACTCAGCCCCTTAATTGTGGCCCCACAGATCAGCTGAGCCAGTGAGGGCCAGAAGCTGCCTCTCGTTCCATCTCTCCGGGTGCCTGGAGTTATTTCCAGTGCACTCTCACCAGCCCTGGCCCTGCCCATGGCACCAGGCAACCTCACCAAAGGCCCATCTCTTCTGCAGCTCACCTTGTGGCTCTGGAGCTGGCGGCAACCATGGTTTGCACTCCACCAGGGCTGGAGCTCAGGTCTTACTCAGGCTGTTGCTACGATGAGGCAGAAGGCCATGTGATGCTCTCAGCTACCCTGCTAGGCTGCTCCTGCCTCGTGCAGGGCAAGTCAGCCCAGATCTATGACCTCCGGAGCGGCCCCTTCCTGCCACCAACCTGCCAGGGCCCCTGCACTGCAGGGCACTGCAACTCTCATACCAGGTGTGCGGACTTGGGGCTGCTAATGGCCACCTTCAGCCCCTACCTCACCTGTGGCTGCTCTGCTGCCACCACTTCGCTTTCTCCCCAGCCCACCAAGCCCAGACTGCTACCCAGCAACCTGCACTATCTTCTGCTGGAGCTGCCCCATGCATCCCGCCAGCCAGACAATGCACCCCTCCCCTGCCCTATGCAGCTTCAGCAGGTGCCTGGCAGGCAGAGGGAGGAAGCTCCATCCCCCGCCACCTGCCTTGCCTCATCTCTTGACAGTGGCACTGGCCCGCCGGCCAGGCCAGTCCAGGCCAGGCGTAAGACGAGGCGGCAGCAGCAGAGCAGTCGGAGGTGAGGTAGAGGCTGAATGCAGCCATGGTCAGCCCCATGCTCGCCTCACACAGTCAGCACAAGAGCTGCAGTGCCCTGCAGTGCAGGGGCCCTGGCAGGCCAGTGGCAGGGGGGCACTCCGGAGGTCGTAGATCTGGGCTGACTCACCCTGCATCAGGCAGGAGCAGCCTAGCAGGGCAGCCAAGAGCAGCGCAGCCAGGAGGGCAAAGAGCCCCCGCTAGGTCAGCAGCAGCAGGTGCAGCAGGCCCAGCAGTCAGCCAGAGGCACAGGGGGGAGGCATCCCAATGTGCCACATGGCCTTCTGCCCTGTCATGGCCGCAGGCAAACCGAGAGACGGTGGGACAGATTGACACCCGATTTAATGGAGGCAGACGATTCCAATGCGCGGCGGCACCGGCAGCAGACAGAGGCAAGGGGGGTCAGGCAATCCCAACATGCTGCATGGCCTTCTGCCTTGTCGTAGCAGCAGCCTGAGCAAGAACAGAGCTCCAGTGCCCCAGCAGCAGCAGGGCCAGCAGGCATAGTGGGTGGAGGCCGGGGTGCATCGAGAGCTTTGCCCATTGTGGCCGTGGGCAAGCAGATGGTGGGATGGAGAGGGCTGGCCCAGCGGTAGCAGCACTCCCACTCCCTTTGGCCCCTGCACTCATCACCTCTTGTACAGGAAAAAAACTAAGAAATCCCCCGAAAATAAGCCCTAGTGCTTATTTTGGCACCCCAAAAAAATATAAGACTGGGTCTTATTTTTGGGGGAACACGGTATAAATGGGAAACTAGTTCACCCATCTGTATTATCTTAATTCTCTAAAGATACTCTTTGGGATTTCCAAAAAATATTCAGAATAAGTGGCTCTATCACCTACATACTATATATATTGAGATGGTAGTGGAGCATTTTGATAATTTTGCTGCGTCTTATACTATACATTCATTTCCATTTGCTGGAATTCTGATTCTTTAAACAGTGCTGATAAACTGAAGCATGAATTTAAATGAATCTGTCTCCATGAACAGATGCAAAAGTGCTTGAGGGTCTGTAGTATATTTCCTCTTTAATAACCTGTATTAATACCTTAGACAGATTCAACATAATTTTTTCGAATATTGGCATTTTTAGTATGGCTATGGAAGGGATCACAGCCTATTTTACAGTCAGATTCTCAATCAAAATTGGCCCCGGACACTTTGTATGGGTCCAGAGAACAGCTCTTCCAATTTATACATTTCTTGGGAAAGTAAATCCAAAAAATGAGAAAATGTGTCCCAATACTGCTTTCTTTAAATCAGAGTAAGATGAATTTTTGTAAGAAAATTAAATCATTATGAGATACAATGTACCACATTTTGCAAAAAATCAAACCAAGGGCTTTTCAGGCTATATGCCGCTCTATTCAAAAGTTGAGCCCAAGTGACAATGAAGTGCAATTGTTATGACAGCAAATGTCTTTTACCAACCATTTAATATGCTGTAATTAGACAAGCAAAGATCACTCTGTTTTCAAGACAGTCACTGAATTTAATTCCCCATATGATTTTAAATCAGAAGCTGGGTGAGTTTTTAAAAAATTGCTCTGAATTGCCCATTCTTTTCTGAGTTTGGTCTTCCCCCAACTTTCTAATAATGATCAAAAATGTATTTTTTTCATAAAATCTGTTAATGAAAGTACAGTGTTATAATTTGAATATATAAAACTGTAAAAATGGAGAACCAACATGAGGATGAACAAATTCTAGATATATGCAATTTCTTATAAACATATTTAATATGTTTTGTGCTATATTTTAATTTAATTTAATTTGATAAAACAGCTCACTTCAAAAGAACTGGGCACCTTATAAAACTTGATGGTTTTGTAGAGGCAAACCTCACCAAGATCAATATACACTTTAATTTTGGAGTAAAACTGTAATAAATCTTTGTCAGCAGAACTATTCAGAACTATTCAGAAAGTTGTGTGTGGCACACATCAGCCAATAACTACACACTTAAAATCATTTTAAACTACCGGTAAGTGAAAAAATGAGGCTTAATCAAATAATTCCTCTCTGAACACAAGATGGCAGCCTTAAATACATACAGTCCCACACAGCTTTTAATCTTACAGATCATTAAATTCCTAATTTACACATTATGTTTTCGTGGGCCTGCCCATAACTCATTAGTGTTAAACGCATGAGATGTAAAGATCAGCATGTATGACAGCTGCTGTTTTTTTAAAAAAAGGGGAAAAAAACCTTTGCTCCTACCTTTGAAGGTGCATTGATGTCAAAAGGATGTTGTTTTTAACTCACCTTTAACTTGGTTTTCATATTTAAAAGCAAAAACAGAGGTTGGTTCCCTTGCTCTATACACAAATCTAACATTTTCTATTTGGTATAATTTATCTATGAATATTACTGGCCACACAAAAAGAGGGAGCTGATATCCAGCAAGCTTCATAGGTGCTGTATTCTGGAATTTGGAAAGCATTTGGCAAGAAAATTTTACATAAGAAGAATAAAGCAAATGAGCCACTTACTCATCATGAAAATACTTCCTGCCCTTCATTGTTAAAACATTATATTTCTTCATTGGGCTTAATATGCCTTTAGAAACTATGATCAGCCTTAGAGCATTAAAATGAAATACTAAGACCTTTCTGTCTGTGAAAATGTCATAGGTGAAAAAGTACATGACCTCCCAGAATTTACTGACCCAGAAATATTACCTAGGAATCCTGGGAATTCAGTGTAGGAAGATCCAGGATTAAATACTCATCATACATACTTCAAGATGTAACACATATTAATAGATCTAGTTTATAGGCTCAGTTATCACTCACTAAACCAGAGAGGCGGTAGATTGGGAACTGAGCTGCGGTGGCGCAGTGGTTAGAGTGCAGTACTGCAGGCTACTTCTGCTGATCACCGGCTGCCAGCAGTCTGGCAGATCGAATCTCACCAGGCTCAAGGTTGACTCAGCCTTCCATCCTTCCGAGGTTGGTAAAATGAGGACCCAGATTGTTGGGGGCAATATGCTGACTCTGTAAACTGCTTAGAGAGGGCTGTAAAGCACTGTGAAGCGGTATATAAATCTAAGTGCTATTGCTATAGTGCTAACTCTTGGTATAATGAATGGAATATTTTTGCAATAGATTGCTTCTACTCCTTTCTTCCTCTTCCTAAATAAGTCTGCTAAATCACTAGTAATTTGCCAGGAAAACTAGAAGTGGATTTTTGTATGGTTCTGTTAGCCTGGTATATAGTTTATTAGTTCTACCATTTTGCACCTGGATTTACTTCCTCTTCTACACATTATTTACACATAGTTCTAGATGACAGCTTCTAGTTCTATAGTAAATTGAACCAACTAAGATACATTTTGTTCTTTGTACAAGCAGAGAAAAATTGTGATGCAAAAAAATGTGTGAATCACATTTACCTTCCCCATTTTGTACCAAAGTATTGCTTTTGCCACATGTGAACAAGAGAAGGCTTGAATGGTCACAACAGGCCTGGCAACTGAATATCAGTCCTCTCAACCTGGTGCCCTAAATAGCCTTTTGCCTAATTTAGGGCTACTAGGGATGAAACATCAATGAATACTAAATAGATAGTGGGGAGAGAGAGAAATAACAGGGATAAGAAATTGGAATTTGCTTGTAAGCACCGATCTTCTTGGCCCACTCATGAAAACTCCTTTAAAACTAAAAAGGTACCTACCTATTTAAGCAGACTCAGAACGGAACTAAAAGATGCCTTAATACCAGAGGTGGGTTCCTCCTGGTTCGGACTGGTTTGCCCGAACCGGTAGCGACCGCTGGTGATGTCACGGTGACATCACAGAACCGGTTCTGTCGGTGCAGGTCAGTGGGCGCCGCCATCTTTTTGGGGGGGGGGATTTTTTTCCGGTTTTTTTTCTATCTTCTGTGCATGTGCAGAAGCCGAGTTCCCGGCACTGCGCATGCATTGCCATCTTGTTTTTGGCTCTTTTGTTGGATTTTTTTTTTCAGATTTTTCGGTACTGCGCATGCGCGCGTGCGTGAAGTGCGCGCGTGCCCATGAGGCACACCCACGCGGCACGGGAGGAAGCGAACCGGCAGCGAGGTAAGTTATAACCCACCCCTACTTGATACCTATCACTCAGCAAGCCCCATATCTCTATGTACTTTTCACTCATAACAGCATCACCACCAGAAACAAAGATAAGCGTGATGAGCTGTATGTAGTCATTTGACAAGAGAAGGAGAAAGTTTCTTGTGGCTGTCAGAAGGGTATGATGGACAAGGGAGGGCAAGCATCAGACAAATAACTTGCGAGGATAGTGTCAACAAAACAGAAAAGTCAGCAGTATAAGGTAAAAAAAGTGATTCTCACCATGGCATAGTGAATTCCTGGCTTCCAGTGCAATGATTTAAATTAGAATTGTATATGTCTTTACTGTGAGAAAGTACTATTGAATTACATGAAATTTAACCTTGAGTAGAATTACATGCTTTGCACTTTTAAGAAAAAATGAAACCCTAATTCTGTCCAGTACCTGGGGTACTTGAGAACTATTTCCAAGTGGGATAATAATATCTGGTGATGGGAATAATTTCCTGCCATCATTTGAATTTGTTAGATCACCTTTTTAATTAACAGGTCATTCAATCTGGAAATTAAAAATTATTCTGAGAACAATGGCATTAGCTCAGCAGGATTTAAAATTCTGCTCCCTAAGAGAGGGGAACTAGCCTACAAAACGGAAATAGAATGATATCTAGGAGGATGTGAAATAATTTGTCCTGAAGATGATCAACAGCACAATCAGAGTAGTATCTCACCTTTTCTAGGTTCTATAGAATTAGTGGCTTGGTTAGTTTGAACATGTCATTTTGCAAAGCAAAACATTAACAAACAATATTTTCCTCTGGTACAAGAAACAGTTCAAACCTATTCTGGCAGCATCCTCCTCTTAGAAACAGATATGCATAAATTGTTTCTAATGAGACCATCTGCCTTTTATGGCCCTCTTTGGAACTAAATAGTACCCAAAGACCACTCTGTCTTGTACAGATCGATGGATAAAATGTCTGCTCCTGCGAGAGAGAGAGAGAGAGAGAGAGAGAGAGAGAGAGAGAGAGAGAGAGAGAGAGAGAGACAGAGAGACAGAGAGACAGAGAGACAGAGAGACAGAGAGAGAGAGAGACAGAGACAGAGACAGAGACAGAGACAGAGACAGAGACAGAGACAGAGAGACAGAGAGAGACAGAGAGACAGAGAGAGAGAAAGAAAGAAAGAAAGAAAGAAAGAAAGAAAGAAAGAAAGAAGAAAGAAAGAAGAAAGAAAGAAAGAAAGAAAGAAAGAAAGAAAGAAAGAAAGAAAGAAAGAAAGAAAGAAAGAAAAAAAAAAAAAAAAAAAAAGAAAGAAAGAAAGAAAGAAAGAAAGAAAGAAAGAAAGAAAGAAAGAAAGAAAGAAAGAAAGAAAGAAAGAAAGAAAGAAAGAAAGAAAGAAAGAAAGAAAGAAAGAAAGAAGAATTTGCTGAAAGGGAACATGTTTTGATTACAAACATTTACAATGACTGGATTGTACCGTAGCAAATAACAGTTTTTAAAAAAGCTAAACTTCAATGGTCCAAGGACCATAAGAAAGAGCTTCCAAGTAGTCTTTATCAAGTTAGATTTTGATGAGGAATCAGTAATCATATATATATTGTTGAACTACATAATCACCAATGATCATGATAGCTGATCATAATACAAGTTCCCCACACCTATTCAGTGCCTGAGAAAAATTCTCAAAATTTTTCTTCTTTAAAATTTTCCTCCAAAAATTCTTGGTTTTGAAAGCTTCTTATTTGCAAGTTAACTGCTTAACATGAGTTCCTTTCTATATGTTTCCAGTACTTGATACTTTCCAAGAGTTATCTTGACTGTTAATGATAGAAAGAGAAACAACAAATCAACATAATAAAAATTCATGTATGAAGATTATGTTGATCTTCATGTGTGAAGATCACAACTCTTGTAATAATTACATGTTCACTCACAGTCCATTCAGCTGTAGAAAGCCATTCCACATTGCATTTGCGCTTGGAACATTAACATATACAAACATGTTATAATTAATGATTAAATCATTATACACTACATTAGATCATTATTGGTGAATTAATGTATGGACTATACACACAAAGAATATAGGAAGTCATAAGGTAAATCAAATGGTGATGATTTAGATGTGTCAGATATAATAACAAAAATAGGATGTAATTTTATTCATTCACACATGTACTCTAAAATGTTTGTCTGACCCTAAGAAAAATTAATAGATTACAAACTACGAAGAAACACAATCATTAATGTTTTGCACACAAGATACATTCTTTCTTCTCTAAGAAAAAAAAGGCTTAGAGTTACAAAATTGATTAAAAATGTGGATAATTTTGCATGAGATAGATACTGGTTCTTCAGTGCCATCATGTCAGAGAGGAAACTACTTCCTAGATTTTTCCTAATTATGAGTTGTGGAGAGAAATATATTTATTACTTTTTAAACTTCAGATTATTTTTCTTGTAGTTTGAGAACCTAGCAGCATAATGGGATATAACCAAAGGGACTTGTATTTAAATCCCTGCTTGCTACGAGCTACACATAGATGTGTATCCTAGATGAAGAAGTGGTAATCCATGATCTGAAGCCTTATTTGCCACATTCTGAAGTTTTTGCATTTTTCATCTGAATTATGATTTTCAAATCATAAAAAATAATCACTCCATTCTGACCTGGTCAAGCCCACTCCAATTATTGGATCCAGTTCTGAATATTGCATTTTAAGAAAGATTCAGATAAACTAGAACAAATTAAGAGAAGTGCAACAAACATGCACTTTGGACTTGGAATTATGGTGTAGGAGAAACTATAAAGAAAGTTGGCATACATATTGGTTTCTAGCCATTTCTTTTCCTGTTCCCTCTCCTGACACCTATCATGAGTATATGTAATAATCTTTCAAAAAAATATGCCATGCTTTTGGTATAAAGAATGTTGACAAAAGTTTGTCCTGTAATACAGTTTTTAGGGTGCCAGAGAATTCATCATTGTTTATGATTCTGTAATTCAGGAAAAATGTGTGTTCAAACGCTTTCCACCATACTGAGAATTGTTTTACACTTTCCCAAACTAGATTAATTCACAGGAGTTTGTTAGAATTCAATTGGGATCTGTTTCTGGATTTATCAATTCTTCATCAGCTTCTTTCTCTAGTCCCTGGCTTCTCATTTTGCAACTGTAATATGTTGTCACACTGCAAATAAGGACAAGTCCTAGTTTTTAAGAGCACCAAGTGTGGAAATTACTGTAGCTCAATAGCAAAACAATGCTTTGCATGCAAGCAAATGTTTTTATGCAGAAGGTCTATGGTTCAGCTGCATAGCCTCTAAGTTAAAAGGATCAGATGACAGGTAAAAAGAGGAAGTTGCTTCCAATTATAGAACCTACCCATCAGTGGCTGGTAGTTACAAGGGGTGACTGCAACCTCCACAATGAAATACTGTTCTTCCAGCCTGGATTCATCTGTCTTTTAATCTGTAATGCCCTCAACTCATGCCACTCAGTGCAAAATTAAATTGCAACTACACCCAGTTGTCCAGATAGATGAGAGAAAGAGGGCCCATTCTGCTGCTGCTGCCTGGTAAGACTTTCATGCTTCCTCACACAAAATCATGAAGGCAGCTTCACTTTGTGGCCATTCACAGGTGGTGGTCACTGCAATATATAAAATTGTAGATTTTGATACACAGACACACTTATAGGGTGTAGGTTCCTAGAGGCAGCTGGTCAACCAGTACCAGAAAAACCTACCTTTTAGGTCTCTGATATAATCCAGCAGGTTTCTAGCTCTGTAAACACCTGCAACACCTGTTTGATCAGAATAAGAATCAAACCAATATGCTGAGTGTAGTAACTACTGCAGTACTTTAGGATTTAGTAGCTAATCTGGAAAAACTAATTAATACAGAATTCAGCAGCCAAGTGGAAACACTTACTGGACATTTTCACACAATATGGTATGCCCTTTTTTGCTTTTGCACCCCTATCATTCCATCCCATTCTCTCGCCCAGTCAACTGAACCAAATTACTTCTGGTTTAATTGCACTGCAAGGATTGTTCTGAAGCCACTTTTATGCTGGACACCTTGAAGCTGTGCAAAACTTGGTGGCAAACTGTTTCGGCACTGGAAGGAATTCTCACTGAATTCCTCCTTCTACAGTACTTCATGAGCTTTAGCATTGTTAACTGATCCTATATTGGAAATGCTAGTCTGACAGCTTCACATTTCCCTATTCGGTCAGTTCCCCTCTTTTCTTTGGGAGAGGATAAGCAGGGCTGCTTCTATTTTTATTTCTTTTCTTTTCCCTTTGAATGAAAAGGAGCATTGCAGGACAATTACAACAACTTGGGCCCATGCAGTTATTTTTTACTCCTTGTTCTCACTGTTTCTGAGTTGGCAGCAGGTAATATGATTGTAGATTGTTTTCAAACTGCTACTGAGGATTGGGAAGTGAAAACAATGGTCGTATGGAAGTGCCCACCAAGATTGCATTACTTTTAGATATTTTGCCAAATGTCCATTTATTTCTACATATAGAAATAAATAAACTCTCTGACAGCTTAAGGCCTGGTAATTGAGAACAACTATTTGATTCCTATCCTTGCTTATTGGTATAATCTGGGGAGCTTGCCTATGTGTGCCATGGGTCTCTCTGGCAATAATTTAGATCTGAATTTTCTTTGTAGCTGTTTCTGGTCTCTAAAATTGTACTCTTTGTCAAACTGAGTGAACCAATCTCTTTATTCTCATGTGAAAGATTTGATAATATTAAACAAGCTTCCAATTGTTGTTGGTTTTAATTTAAACCTTAATGTTGAACTGTTACTTTAATGCTTCAATTAATTCTGGCAAAATGGTCTGCAGAGTGTGGTCAAAAAAGTCCAGATGATGGCTGTGATAGTGTGATTTTTATATTTGTTGCACCGTCACAGCCATCATGTTGATTTTTTTGACCACACACTGAAGGCACCCCTGAATTCTGGCTCTATGTTGCTGTAAGACTACAGTAGTTGGTGATAATGAAGCTACACATGAGAATGTTATCATGTCTGTCCCTATTTATCTGGAAGGCTTTAAACAATTTTAGATCACATTTAGTCTGTTAGAACATTGCTTTAAAGCATGGAATATTGGGAGGGATATATCTGTGCCATCTCCCTTTACAATCCTTTCTCAACTAAGAATTGGGCCACACTTCTGCTTTATATGTGAACAGAGGAGACTTGTGGGTGGCTGCCTTGACGTCTCCTATTCTAAAAACAAGTTTCACTCTCTCCCATCTGATTTTGAGTGGGTTGGATTCAATTATTTTTAACTCGGCATGAATAATAGAAAAATTTACCAAAAGATACATTGGAGGTTGACTTGTGAGCTAAAACAAAAAGCTAGCCAAGTGAGGCTCTAAAGAAAGATACCTGGAAGAGCAATTTTGTCATAGTGAACATCATCAAAACAAAAAAAGTATAAAAATTTGCTGCAGTGTGAGTTCATAAAAGCAAATTGAAATATGCTATTAGCTAGTTAAACACTGATAGAGTGAAATGGGAAAGGGGTGGATCCCTATCATTTTTAATGATACTGATCAATAAAATAAAAACAATTTATTTAACTGGCAAGTGGTCAGTGTTTGCTCTTTGGTGGCCATAGCCAAACACAGAGAAATGCCAGTAAACCAGGACTCAATTGCTCATCAGACACTGATTATTTAATGTAACTGTTTGTCCACCCATTTGACTTAGACTTAGAATAACTTTATTGTCACTTTGAATGTACACTAATCGGCATACATTAAAATGAAATTTCGTTGCATACAGCTCTCAAAGGGTCACCACCTCCAATATACACTACATAAACATGACAACATGACAAAATAAATAAATAAATAAATAGCAATAGCAATAGCAATAGCAATAGCATTAGCAATAGCACTTAGACTTATATACCACTTCACAGTGCTTTACAGCTCTCTCTAAGCAGTTTAGAGAGTCAGCATATTGGTCCCCAACAATCTGGATCTTCATTTTACCGACTTCGGAAGGATGGAAGGCTGAGTCAACCTTGAGCCAGTGAGATTCAAACTGCTGAATTGCTGGCAGTTGGCAGTCAGCAGAAGTAGCTTGCAGTACTGCATTCTAACCACTGCACCACCATGCATGCAAAATTATGCATATACCCACATATATGACACAGAGAAGCAACACACGTCTAGTTCGGATGTATACACATACATGGCGAGAAAAAGGAATCTTGTGAGTTTACCAGACAGATGGCATAGGGAACAAAACTGTTACAGAATCTGGTAGTCCTACTAGAAATACTTCAAAATCTCCTCCCAGAGGGGATCAACAGAAACAGACCATAAAGTGGGTGTATGGGGTCTCTAACAATGCTTTAAGCTCTAAGCACATAGCGCTTTGAAGCAGTATCCTGAATAACAACAAGCAAGCTTCCTATAATCATCTCAGCTGTCCTTACCACTTAACAACTGTCTCACTTAGCAACAGAAATGTTGGGCTCAGTTGTAGTTGTAAGTTGAGGACTACCTATATAGAGATGGTGGATAGTTTTTCTCCTCCTTTCTTAATAGCAGAATTCAGGATTACCCAATGACACTGAATGATGAAGTCTTTAGGACAGATACATGCATGTTTTTCTTCCCTATGAAATTTAATAAATGGATGTAATTGTTGATAGTACTTGTGTCAGGGTTCCGAATAGCATCTGGAATTAAATCAGAGTCTGAGGCAAAGCATTCCTCAAAGTTCCAATTTATTAACAGAGCCATGTCAGCACGGCTGGGAGAAATCCTGAATCTGAAGTCTTCGGGGTTTCTCCACCCAGTTGAAAGTTCAAGCCTTTGTCCCCACACCCCCAAGTTCATCACATGGACCAATCTTCATCTGGTAGCTTGGTAGGAACTCCACCTTCTTTGTGCAGGACAAAGGATGACCTTGATAATCTAGAAGGAATTTGTTGTGGCTACATGCAGACATCCCTCATGCAACTGCCCCTCCCAAATTCCCATAGCAAAGAATACATTTTAAACTAGCATAAAGTGTGGCAGGCCAAAGATCCAAAGAAAATGGCTTCGGCCTGACAGGCGGCCTCCCCTCAAGAAAAAAACATGTCCTACAAGAGAAAAGAGAAAAATAACATGGGGGGTTAGTACAGCATCCTTAACACACACCCCCAGGGGGACCCTTTGGCTTGTCCGGGTGTTTGTCATGGAATTGCTTTATTAGTCTGTCAGCTTTTACATTCCAACTTTTTACCCATGTGGATTCGGACAAAGGGTACCCTTTCCAATGGATTAGATATTGTAATTGGCCCCTAAATATTCTGGAGTCTAAGATTTTCTTCACTTCATAATGAGTCTCCCCCTGTATTACTACAGGGGGAGGTGGTGGCTGGGTTTGGGGCCTGATGTTGGATCTAGCCACTGGCTTCAGTAAGCTGCAATGGAATACTGGGTGAATTTTCCCCAATATTCTCGGCAATGCAAGCTGCACAGGGACAGGGTTGATAATTTTGGTTATGGGGAAAGGCCCCAGGAATTTTGGGCCCAGCTTTTTGCTGGGCATTCTCAATCGGATGTATTTAGTGGACAAGAAAACTTTATCCCCCACTCGAAAGGGGGGTTGGAGCGATCGGTGTCGGTCTGCTTGCTTCTTATAGGCTTCTGCCGCTTCCGTTAGTGCTTTCTTGGTGTCGTCCCATCCTTTCTTCAATTTCTCCATCCATTCCGCCAGGGACATCGAAGTGGGAGCTTCGGTAGGGAGTTCTGGCATTGGGACGAACTCTTGGCTGCTGGTGATCTGGAAAGGAGTGAGTCCGGTGCTGCTGTGGACAGCGTTGTTGTACGCTACTTCTGCAAAATGCA
>QLTV01000471.1:78412-159213 GCA_003457575.1 Thermophis baileyi
CCCCCCCTCTCCAGCCACTGAAAATAAGCAGCTCTGCCCCTGCTGCTCCCCTGGGGCTGCGCAGCAGTTCTCACCCTCCCGCTTGCGGCTGGGATTCTGGAGGAGAACCACCTCCCCCCCCTCGCCTGCCACTGAAAATAAGCAGCTCTGCCCCTGCTGCTCCCCTGGGGCTGCGCAGCAGTTCTCACCCTCCCGCTTGCGGCTGGGATTCTGGAGGAGTCCCCCCCCCCCCCCTCACCAGCCACTGAAAATAAGCAGCTCTGCCCCTGCTGCTCCCCTGGGGCTGCCAGCTTGCGGCTGGGATTCTGGAGGAGAATCCTCCAGTTACAGCATGCAGGTAGAGAAGCGGGAAGCGCTTTTTGCACCACCCCCCTAGCTCGTTCGCTGCGGGAAAGAGAGGGCGCTTGGAAGAGCTCGGAGGGCAGGCTCCGTTTTGGTGGCCGATCACTGTCGGGTCGCGTAGTTCAGTGGGGAGGCTACCATAGGGAGACCTATTTGGAGGCACCTGGATGGGGCGAGTCCCACCTAATTCGGCTACGAACAAGCTGGGGACACAAAAAGCACTTCCCACTTCTCTACCTGCATGCTGTAACTGGAGGATTCTCCTCCAGAATCCTGGCTGCAAGCTGGCAGCCCCAGGGGAGCAGCAGAAGCAGAGCTGCTTGTTTCCGGTGGCTGGCGAGGGGTGGTAAGGTGGTTCTCCTTTAGAATCTCAGCCGCAACTGGGAGGCCGCCCCCTCCCCTTGCCCGCCACCAAAAACAAGCAGCTCTGCCCCTGCTGCTTCCCTGGGGCCGCGCAGCAGTTCTTACCCTCCCACTTGCGACCGGGATTCTGGAGGAGAACCACCTCCACCCCCCTCGCCAGCCACCAAAAATAAGCAGCTCTGCCCCTGCTGCTCCCCTGGGACTGCCAGCTTGCGGCCGGGATTCTGGAGGAGTATCCTCCAGTTACAGCATGCAGGTAGAGGAGAAGTGGGAAGCGCTTTTCTTGCCCCCAGCTCGTTCGCTGCTGGTCTGGAAAGGAAAAAATGCAGCCGAATTAGGCGGGACTCGCCCCATCCAGATGCCTCCCCACTGAACTACGCGACCCGACAGTGATCGTCCACCGAAACGGAGCCTGCCCTCCAAGATCTTCCAAGCGCCCTCTCTTTCCCGCAGCGAACGAGCTGGCGGGGGGGGGCGTGAAAAGCGCTTCCCGCTTCTCCTCTACCTGCATGCTGTTACCAGCTCTACCTGGGGGGATCCGGCCACTATCTGGGTGGATCCTGGGCAGCGCGGCACTGCAACGCGGCGGCGGCTGTGTCCAGCCAGCCAGCCAGGCCTGCCAGCCCCCCCCCATGCCAGGGTGGCCTCGGGTAGTGGCGTCTTGTTGGTAGTGGGGGGGGGGGTGCAGAGCCAGTAACAGCATGCAGGTAGAGGAGAAGCGGGAAGCACTTTTCACGCTCGTTCGCTGCAGGAAAAAGCAGGCGCTCAGATGAGCAGGCTCCATTTGGGTAGGGATCACTGTCGGGTAGCATAGTTCAACGGGGAGGCTACCGTAGGGAGACCTGTTTGGAGGGACCTGGGTGGGGCGAGTACCGCCTAATTTGGCTGCGTTTTTCCCTTTCCAGACCAGCTCCAAGCAAGCGGTGCAGGTGGCAGCGCAAGAGCTGGTGAGTTCCCTTAGGAAGCGACCGCCGGGATCCCCTCTCCACGTCTTTTGGCATGCATGCCTGTTGCTGGTCTTCGCGCTCGCATGAGCGCCAGAAGCCAGAACCAGCTGCCTGTGCGCATGCGCACTCTGGAAACAGGAAGATCATCTTCTTGGAGCACGCATGCGCAATGGGCAGCTGCTCTTTCAGTTTCCAGCATGCCCGTGCACATGAAAACCAGCTGGCCGGCGCACCGGAACCCGGAAGAGCAACGGGCGACGGCTCCGCGTGCCAGGAGAAATGGCTCTACGTGCCACTTCCGGCACGCGTGCCATAGGTTCGCCATCACTGTCCTATGGTATAAAGGAGTACCCACAATTTGGGTGGGTGGGTGTAGTTTTGAATGAAGAGGGATTGTATATGACTGAAAACTGAATTTTCTTTTCTTTCCGGGTAAGGAGTGCACACAATTCTACTCATGGGAAAAAAGAGATACCATTTTGGTTCTCAGTTCACTCAAAGGTCATACCAAAAACGTTATTTCAGCACTGCTTTTTCAACAGTTTTATTGCCTTTGGCATCTTTTTTTGTAAAATATAAATACAAAGGCAGAAGAATTTACGTACAAAGTTCAAACACAAATCTCAAACATAAACACACAATTCAGAAAAAAGATTTAGCTTCTGTACAGTTTTAAACAACTTCAACATAGGTTAGTTTTCAGTATTTTACAGAAAAATAGTTCAAAGTTTTCTTTTAAATAAAGAGCATCAAATGTTTAAACACACACATATAAAATGTGTGTGTGTGTGTGTGTGTGTGTGTGTGTGTGTCTATACATATATATATAAACAATCCAGTTTGCCATGTGAAAACTAAACTTCACGTCTTTAAATTAAGATATAAAAGTTCACACAATTAGTAGATGTGTATAGTTTTAATTTATATTACAGTCTACTGAATTGTATTCAATAGTGTGTACCTGGTCAAAGCAGGAATTTTTGTAAACAAAAACAAAAATATAATGAAGTGCCTCCCCCTATAAACTTTCCCAAGCTAACAATATTGATCACATCACCTATAATAGGCATCTTTATATAACCAGTGCTTTGTTTGAAGCAAAGCTATTTTTTTTAAAGTTCCATGTAAAAACAAATCTATACCAAAGTTCGTCTGCACTTAAAGGAACGTGCACACACCTTTTACCAATTTTATATTTTGTAGAAACAGAGTGGTCTCTTTAAAAAAAAAATCTTCCAAAAGTCCACCCATCTCATATATTTGTGTGTGTGTTTGTGTGTGCGTATGTGTATTAGAGGAAAGCTCTTTTATTTAACAGTATCCTTTTTTTTATAGAAATAACTGCAGTAACACATATACATAAAGAAATATCTTACACAGAACTGTACATTTAGAAGCTGTGAGATTCACCAATGAATATCAATTTCTTCATCTGGATGCAACCATTCAAGTGAGGCTCCAAGCAAAGATTGTAATTCATTAGTAAATTCTACCAAGTCCAACAGTTCCTTGCCTTCTGGGTTGAAAGCTTCAAGATCCTTTTGGCAAGCAAACAGCTGACTCAAAGATACCTGTTTGAAAAATTCTGCTTCTGTAACACTGACAACTTCCAAACTTGGGAAACTGCAGCGAAATATCCTGGGTGACATTTTCAGCCTCTTGGCTACATCAGAGAGCAAAAACCAGTTCCGTGGTCTAGAGACAAAAGTAAAATATTGACAAGATGCTGAGAGGTTTCAATCAACATGGTTCTGCTAGTAATAATTTTATATACATTTATATTTAAGGCAAAGAGATTTAAAAAATAGGTTAGTCTCTGTACTCTTCCATACTCTTCCTGCTCCCTCCTCCAGTAAACTCATGGATGAAATCTAGCTTTAAACAAGCAAGTATTTTTTCTCTCTCCCCTCCACATGCCCTGCTCTCACACCAATCTTGATCTGGATTCATAAGCTTAACCAAGCCACAAGTTTTTCCTGTGAATATGTCTGCAATATCAGCATATATTCACATACATAGATTTACACTGAATATGAACAATTCTTGTTTTAAAGAAGGCAATCTATGTGGAGTTTTTATGTTCAAAAGACATAGGATATGTAACCTATTTCTAACAGAATGAGTAACAAAAAGTTCATTGCATTCAGAGAGACAAAAAGATGATCTTGAATATGTCAATAATAACTCAGATATATGTACATTAACATACACTGGGGAAACAATTTATATTCCCCTCCAGTATAAATAATAATAGTGCTTACCCTTGAGAAAGAGACACTTGGATGTTATAACATGGCAAGAGAGGCACATCTGAGAATTCAAACTCAAAGATATCACTAAATGCATCTTCATCTTCATCATTTGGGCCAGGTGGATTAGACAGAATGTCAAATCCTGATTCGCCTTTTGGCTCTATTTAAACAAACAAAAAAATAATTGAAGATCCTTTGTCAAACAGTGGCTTTTCTTCCCCCTTCCCTTCCCTTTTTTTAATTTGCTCTCCCTTCTGTGAATTCTGCCCCCTCCCCATACATATACCTGCACACATTTGAAATAATAGAACCCTGCCCCCCCCGCCCCAAAACATGTCTTCTTACCACACACAGAGCTGCCATAGAATTCCCAGGACAAGCCAGGGTCATCAACATCACGACCTTGGAGATCAGTTAAATACTCTAGAGAGAGACAACAATATAACATTGAAAAACACCCCATAAGTTGGGAAGTTTTGCAATCTATCATAGCATGACAAAATATAACCCATAGAGGTTTTATGCTTATCTGAAAGCATACAGTATTAACATAAAGTATCAATCAGAATACAGCAGAACTCTAAGTGATGTAATATCAGGTATCTTATTTCTTTTCAAATATAATTATTCTACTTTCATTTACTTTTCAACAACCTCCAAATCCTACTTTTAGTATTCAGTTTTGTGTGCTTCAAATTGATTGTGGAGATATGAGCTATAAAATTTAGGCTACAATTGCTACAGATACATTTGTTTCACACGATCAGGCCAAGATCTTCACATCTTCATCACTAGACTTTTTTTTGATGCCTTGAACTTTGAAAGCACAATTGACAATGCAAACCTGAACTTAGTTGATGATGAATGGGAGTGTATGAGGATACACATGAGCTGTAAAGGTAAACACTGAGTTGTTTGACAGTGAGATGGGCAGCATATTAGATAGGCAGGCTGGCAGGCAGGCAGACAAAATGTCAAACCCCTCTCCAGGAGCTAAGGTGCACCGTAGCACACCATTTTGATCCATGATACCTCAGATGAGCTAACTTACAGAATGTGTCCAAAATCCAGGACCCAGGACTCACATGGAAACATTTTATGACATTAAAATTATCATAAAACAGTTTTTTGCCGTAATATGGCATAAAACATTTTCTGATTTAACTATGAGAACTCCCCCAGCTCAAGTATGTACACTGTTAATGCTATTTTTGCTGTTTTTAGTATTTGTTGCTTTGTTCATTTTAATTGTTAATTGCATTAATACTCAAATAAGACTATTTTGTTTGGGAGAAAATAGCTTTAGTATTTCCAATTGCAAAAGAGATAAATGGAAACATATGAAAAAAGAGGAAAGCAGTATACTAATTAAAGAAATGTTCCTGACTGTACATTTCATACTGGTTATTCATACGTCTCTCCCCACATTCCAAAATTTGGATGATATCATAATATTGGCCACTGTTGATGGCCACAGATGAAGAGATCTATGAGCTACCTGCAAGACTAAGATACTAACATTTTAACTCACAATATTAATACTGTGAAAAAACACACAGTATTTAAATACTGTATTAAATACTGTGTATTTCTGTTGTAAGTTAAGCAACAAAATATCTGAAACCCACAATCCTTACTTCTACTGTTATCTGAAAAGTAATTTATGTTTTGTACAATATCAAATTGAAAATGGACAAGCATTGGCACAATCAAAAGTATACACACCTGTTAGAAAAGTCTCCATTAGTTCACTGTGTGTCATTTTCACAATTGTTCTACCTGAGTATGTAGCAAGCGTAGGGTCAGCGCCATAAGAAAGGAGCAATCGGACAATTTCTAGGTGATCATTTTCCACTGCATCATGGATAGGCCTTAGGAAGGAAAGAAAGAAACTTTTGTTTTAAATTCATACAACTTAATAAGTTTATGTTCTGTCTCCATTTAAAGCAAGGAGTATGAGCATTATTAGTACATGATGAGGAAGAGGACTACTGCACAAAGTGTTTTTCTTACATTTTAAAATATATTATAAATTTCAGGAACTGAAACTAATATACATATACTCTATTAAACAGCAAGCTCCTTGGAGAAAGTTATGTTTAAATAGATATCACTTTGAAAAACAATCAAATCCCATAGTATTGACATATTGGTATAAAAGGTTTTATGTACGGTATGTGTAAACAATATATTGAGCATTCACATCATAGTTTTGCTTTGTAAAATTTAAGTCCTCAAAAACCCAAACAAATAGCTGCCTTAATATTTTCCAATTTTATACAAACTTAGTTTCATTCAAAATGTACAATAACCTCTGGCTTATGAATCAAGGAAAAAGTAAAAACTATATAGGTGAAATTAACAATTATTGGTTGAAACCCTTAGAAATAAATGTAAAATTATGCTATCAAGTTTTGCTGAATAATTTCTTAAAATATGTCTGAATAACTAAAGATATCACACATGTTTAGGACTGTGGATAAAAAAAACAGATCTTCACTCAATGGAACTATACAGGACAATGAAGCTAGAAGCAAATATTTTTTGTTAGAATTATTTTAATTTGCTTTATCTGAATCAGAATTCTGATATTAAAGTCAAAAGGCATAATAATTCCAAATCCTAATATTGTTATTTATTTTATTTATTTATTTGTTGCATTTTTATGCCACCCAACTCCCAAGGGACTCTGGGCGGCTTACAACAGAAGTATAAAAACATTAAAACAATATAAATATTAAAAAACTATTTAAAAAGCCATACACACCATTCGTGGCCGGATCCACAGATTGTAACATTGAGATCAGCGGCCCCAGGCCTGCCGGAAAAGCCAGGTCTTCACAGCTTTCCGGAAGGCCAATAGGGTGGGTATAGTCCGGATCTCAGGAGGTAACTGGTTCCAGAGAGCTGGGGCAACCACAGAGAAGGCCCTCCCCCGCGGGCCCGCCAGCCGGCACTGTTTAGCTAATGGGACCTAGAGGAGACCAACTCTGTGGGATCTTACCGGTCGCTGGGAGCTATGTGGTAGAAGGCGGTCTCTATTTTGTTAGAAATCTCTACAAAATAGAATGTGCACACAGGGCTTAACTAAGACCTGGTATTAACTAAAGCCAAAAATAAAATGGCATGTGTTTCAATTTTATGTATGAAAGCCACTTGGACTAGCAACTAAATCTTTCTTCAGCACTGATGCCTACAGGTTGTCCTCACTTAAAGACAGTATTTGGGACCAGAATTTCCATTGTTAAACAATAAGATTGTAAAGCATGATGTCACAAGACCACATCACTTAAAGATGGCAATCCTGGCAATCCCTGTTGCCATTAAGGAAAAATTGCAGGTCATTAAGTGAAGACCTTATGGCTGTGGAAGGGTTGCTGCAGTGCCACATACATGCAAGTACCATAGGTTGAATAGATGTTGTGATGCTGAGAAAGTGCAAGCAGGCTAAGGAACGGGTGCTGCAGCATAAGCCCACACTATGCAGTCCAAGATCTGTAGGGGCCCCTTGGGAGAAAAAGAGGTGGGAGTAACTTGCAATCTTCCCTGCCTGCGGGATTGACCTTTGTTGCTGGGAAGCCAGCAGGGAAGGTGGCAAATGGTGACTGTGACAATGGGATACTGTGAGCCAGTTGCCAAGCACCCAGATCACAATCATATGCAATGGCCAGAACGTCAAGGACTGGTCATAAGTACTACTTGTTCAGCACCTGTTGGGAAGCACCCAGCCTGGCAGGGAGGAGGAATCAAGTGCGGAGGTAGCCTAAAGTCACTGTGCATTCACAAAAGGGCTTGGGCCAACCCACCCCCAAGTTGAAGCCTTGTCTAATTGTTCCCATGGGTAGGCTGTCAGACCAGAGAGATTCCTGTCTTATAGGCAGAACATAATAAAGTGGTTAGCTTGAATTCTGCACATGTGGGTCTGTTTGTTCACACCTGAGAGTACCATCACAATTTCAAATGGTTGCTGAACAAATGGTCGTTATGGTCATTGATCAAGGACTACCTTTATTGCACTTGAAAACAGAAGCTAACTTTTATAAGATCTGCTCTGTGGGACCCATCTTTCCTCTTTCTTTTCTAATACCATTTTGTTATTTCCTACTAACTAATTATAGAACTGATCTAATACAAATACATACTGGGGTTGGTCTGCCCATTGGGCAAATATAACACTTATTCTAGAGGGACAATGCAGTGTGTCCACCCCATGTGACTGATTGACTCACTGGGGTTTCACAGGGAGCTTGGTGTAGTTCCTGAAGTTATGTACATTGTTTAGCTGAGAACATAGTCTCTGCTTGGAATGAGCAAGTGTTGGCGGCCTTGCATCAGGTCATTCCTATACAAACCCTGGAGAGTCCCCTAGTTTTCAGAGATACAGAAGGAAATAAAATGACATGATTAAGGTACAGTCTTGTCCAGTTATCTGGTTTGAGTTCTATATGGTCATTTCCAAAGAAGTGCCACCTGTGTGTTAAATTTATACCTTTCCTGGATGATTAGTATCTCCAGGGAAGTATTCAAGTGATGAAAAATGCCTCTCAGCAAGAGGAGATACTTCCACCTGCATTGAAGGAGGAAGTAGCCATCCCCTCAAGAGGCCATCGCTGCACCCAGCTGCATTGGACAACTATACTTCTGCTGTGTGGGGTGCCAGAGGGTTCAACTCTTTTTCTACTCGTGTTAAACAACTAAATGAAACTGATGGGTGAAGTTATCCATTGGCAAGGAATCCCAAAGGAGCTTTTTTCAGGAGGCAACTGGACTTTCTTGTTTTTTGGTTGAAGACATTTCTTCAAAGAAAAAAAACACATCCTTCAAATGGTGTGGGAGTTTGAATGGATTTTCCAGAGGAACTGCGGATTGCAAGAGCCATTTGAGCTTCGATTTGGGGTGCAGACAGCATGGACCCATCCCCGGCAGCCTGCACCTGTCCAACAGAAAAGGGACACAGGGCAGAAAACATCCTGCAGTCAAGAAGGCTCCACACCCATTTGCACTACTCAGGTGACCCTGAGGACACACATAAACCTCCAGGTGACCTCAATGACTGTCTAAAAGAATACAAATGACCAGCTGTCTGCAAGGAATGTAAATCCTTCCATTCCCCACCATCCAGTCAGAGCTGAAGAAGCTTCTTGGATGAGAAGTGAAACATCTTCAAAGAAAAAACAAGAAAGTCCAGTTGCCTCCTGAAAAAAAGCACCTTTGGGACAGCCATGACCTGGATAACTGAGAATCTCCATAGACTATTGGCAAGGAATGTAATTTCATCATGATACTCAGTTGTATAGCACTGCCTCGGGCCATCCAAGAGATGCTATTAAAACGCTTTCCCACTGCCTGGGAGCTGTGTGTCTGGATGGGGAAAAGAGGATGCCTTCAGTGCAACCCTGACAAGACTGAATGGCTGTGGATTTCAGTATCACCCATATGTGGTTATTTTCCATCATAAACTCTTCATGGAATTATATTTCCCCAGGAAGAGTTGGTGGGCAATAGGAGGAGGGGGGGTTCTCCTGGACTCACAGCTCTTGCTCAAGGAGCAGGTGGCAGCTATATTTAGGAGGACTGTTTTACAAATATATCTTGTGTGCCAGTTGTGCCTATTCCTGATTGGAAGACATTGTTCAGAGTTACTAATGCATTTCTTGATTGGACTACTGCAATGTGCTGTACATAGCAACTACACTTGAAAAGCATTTACAAACTTCAGCTAGTCCAAAATGCAGCACTATATGCACTACTGGCCACACCACAGTATGCCACATAATACCACAGCTACTTCAACTATACTGGTATCCATTTAGCTTCTGAGTGTATTTTAAGGTGTTGGTTCTCACTTTAAAGATCTACATGGCATGGAGCCAGGCTACATGTGGGACTGTATGTTTTATTGTATGTTTATATTGTATGTTGAATGCCCAGAATTCATTAAAAGGATAGCAGCCTTAAAATTTGATAAAAGCATAGATGGCCTCAGGAAAAAAAACATATTTTGAAATTGAGACTTTTTGCAGATATTTTGAATTAAATTAACATGCTAACTAAACACAAAATCATAGGATTTTCACCCACATGTACATTTCACACTGGAATTTTAAGTTTAATATATTCATAAAATTGGACATTAACAGGTATATGCTATCAACAACTGTACAACTTTTAATAAAGGCCCACTAGTGACCCTTTCTACTTCCTATTTTTGAAGATTGCCTGGAAGAGTAAAAATATCATTTATTGATAGAGAAGAGGAATATAGGGGAAAGATTTGCATAAGTGACTTATGAAGCATGGCTGCTCACTGTATTAATCACCTACATATTTTCTGAACCAATGTTTCTCAACCTTGGCAATTTGAAGAATGGTTGGGGAATTCTGGTAGTTGAAGTCCACATGTCTTCAAATTGCCAAGATTCAGAAACACTGTTCTATACTGTAAGACAAATGTAATAATGCAGGAAATTAGGCAGCCAACTGTAATAGTTTCAGAAACATTTATCTCCATATAACAGAGCAATTTTTGCATCTTCTTTACATACACATTCTACTGTATATAAACACACACTCCCACATACCATACATGCATAATTAATCCACGAAGTGAGAGAGATGTATATATTGAAGAAAATGTTGCTAATTTTTCAAATTGGTAACCAGTAAAATAGGGCTAAGGCAGAAAGAGAGCCAAGGACGGTAAACTTTGATATAGCTTATTGTTGAGAGAGAATTGTAGAGTGGAATATGAGATAGGGAGGGACCCTTGAGATAAGGTGGCCCCATAGGCTGAGAGAGGAAAGGCAGGAGTTGGGAAGGAGTTGAGTTGCAGGAGAGAGACACATCACAAGCACTTAACATCAGGGTGGTGGTGGATAAATTAAGATGGAATTGTGAGAATGGGCTACTCATAAGAAAGTGTTGATTATTTGAGATTGATCTGCCTTCCAGTTCTCAGTATTCATCTCTAATATCGGTATTAGGTAACCAAAACCTCAGTGGTACGAGTCGCTGGCTGTTGCCATTAAATGCCAGACCAGTATATAAGAAGGTGCTTTTACCCATGATTTGATTATGGATGAGTCGGGTTAATCTGGCACACATTAAGACCTGAGTATGCCAAAAAGTGATGCTTTCTCCCAAATATGCCCAATTGTGGTTCAAGTTTGGCACCAGTCACAGCTCCAAACCAGAGGTAGTGGTGGCAGTTGTTGGCCAGGAAGCCTTAACCTCTCTGCCAATAACTGGATATAAATCCCTGTAGCTGAAGTTGTAGTCTAAGAAACAGATGAGTTTTTGCTGCTTTGCTGACTTCCCAGCTGCACAGCTAATCCCTGCCAGAGCTGCTCAATTCAGTCATGGACCTGGCAATGGAGTACCCCATGCTCCAATTCTGGGAACCCTGCCCTCTTGTGCACAAAGGTGGCACAGAAGTTCATAACCAACAAGGCAACAATAGACCTGATTCAGATTATTGAGGACCTAATTCATGCAGATGGTCAAATATATCTATTTTTTTGTCTTGAGGCAGTTCCAAACATGATCTGAAGATGGAGGACATTCTCGTTATTCTTTTGTCATGGTCAGCTTAGTCTCTGATTTCTTTTTGGCTTGCTGGTGCTGCCCTCCCACTCATCCCCCATACACTGGGAGGTTGAAACCATTACATCACTCTGTCTCTGATGCCTCTCAGAGGAAGGTTAGGTATTGGTTTTTTTTACTGAGAATCTATTGGACAGTTTGACTGAGGCCCTTGTTTCTATGGGAATAAGCATTTTATGGGACCCTTGGATTGGATAGTCCTTCAATCTCAGAAGGCTCAGTGAAATTAAATGGCAGAGGAGATACCTAGAGTGTCATTGAAGGAAGACATACAGTGAATTTGATCCAACATAATTAAGAGTCCATTTCAGGGATTACATTGTGGCAATAAGAGCAGCAAAATGTAAATATTTTTCAATTCTTACCATTCTTATCTACAGATTGCCAACCAATAGCCCATTTTAAAGCGACCTCTTTCCTGCTGGGGAAGGATGGGCCACAGCAATACATAAAAGGCCATTGTGAGGAATATCCTAGGCATCTGATAAATTCATTCATATCTTTTTAAACTGGACCCTTGACTAGACAGGTCCAATCAAATCACTGAGGCACAGTCTTGTTCAGTTATATGGGAAGACTTTCACCCTATAACTCCTGAAAAAATGCCCAGGGTCCTTGGAACTATTAATCTTGCACTAGTTACCAATGGACTTCTGGGTGGAAGATAAGAGTCTGTTTGTTGTTTACAAATCCTTACATGGTAATGCAAGAGGTAGTTATTTAATGGACCATCTTTCTTCATTGTTGCTGCCTACCCCTAAGATCAGATACAATCAGCAAACTCTGGATCCCATTAAATAATGTCATGGGACCCAGAAGGTATGCCATCTCTGTTGCAGTGCCTGCCCTCTGGAACACTAGTCCCCAGAGATTTAAATGGCCCAGCCTGCTTTCCTTTAAGAATGCTTTGAATATGACTTTTCCCCCAAACTGTGGGCTACAAGTGGAACATAGATTCTCTACATGTGGGGTTTTATTGATTGCTTGTGTGTGTTTTGTTCTACTGGAATAACAAACATTTCCTTCTCTTCTGCCTGTTGTTTTATACCTTTTGGTATTAATTCTAAAAGCTGCCTGGTCCCTTAGAATTGGGTCGTCTTGGAAATCTTACTTGTAAACAAATTTAATATTGTTATCAATGTTGAAAGGAATAGAGGGAAAACAAGGTATTTAGCCATTCCAGTTATGCCTCTTCCAATAAGACTCATAGAACAAATCTGTACAACTCCAGTTGTATATGCCCAAATCCCCATCTTTAAACAAAAACATAATTTCCCTGGTTTAGTTCTGAATACATCAGTACTACAAGGTATATACACCAGCTCTACCTAAACACAGAAAAAATGCTGAAAGACCCTGCTGTGTTCATTTTCCTCCTTCCAGGGGAAGACTTTGGGAGAGCTATCCTTAAGATTATGGAACCTGATAGTCAGTTTTAATCTCTTCTTGGCTCCCTGCCTGCAGAAATCACATCACTCTTGAAAGTGGCTGTCTCTTCTAGGCAGCACCTTCACTCATCCTAAAGCCTACAAAACTGCATTCTCTCTCAGCTGCTGCGGGCATTCAGTTTATTCTATAGTACTCATTGCCCAATCTCTTTTGCAAACACTATACTAAACTCAAGAGGTCAAGGAAAGACATAGTGCATACTCAGATGCTTTCCAACTTACTGTTGTCTTCATAAACTGTGCAAATGTCATTTAAACCAGGTATCCAGTATTGTGCCTTGGCTTAAAGTTCTATTTTTCAATGAATGAGCTAGTTAACAGATAAAATAGTTTAAATGACTCAAGTGATTTTTTTTCTTGCAATATATTAGATGAAACCCAGTCACAGAAATCCATGCCAGCTAATAATTTCTCTCACAAACATTAGCTGTTTAGGATATTGTCATGAAACAGAATACAGCAGAGTAAAACTCTAAAAGTAGATTTCAGCATACTCCTGTCTTAAATAGAAATGTTGAACAAGTGAAGTAACAAGCAATAACATTCAACCAAAAAAACAACAGAATACAGAGAAGTCACATAACAAAAAGTGGGTAGAAAAAATTAATGAGAGGCAGAAAAGTATAATTATAGCTTCCGATTTCAGTTTTAGCCATCTTCCCATTCTCTAAGATTACCAGAAACACACTGTAACTAAGATCCTATAATGCGAGCACAAGAAAACAGAGAAAAGTATTTCTACTAGCAATTTAATTAATAAAGTATGCTAAGTGGAGATAATACTGAAGAAATGTCACAAAATACAATGTAGGCCCAATGCTGGAGTTGCAAATCAACTTTTATATCCCTAATTCTGTTTTGATTATAGATGACAAATAATCCATAAGATTATCTGAAATACTCAATAATTCCTTCCTTGTCTTACCATCTAGAATTGCCTTTCTCAATTTATAGAAACAGAAGCATATCATTAAGGTAAGGGTTGTCTAGTGTACACTGTTAATTATTATTTTTTACTTAAGTATCATATCTGGGTTACAAATTACAAGTCTGAACAATTGATTGAGGTTTTTAATAGTAAGAGCAGTCTACAATACAGGAAGATTTCCTGAAGATTTTCAGATATATTATTGATAGGCATTTGTTGAAGATGCACGAGCTCTGGATTTCCTTCCTCAATCAAGAAATGGGTAAGAGATTGACAAATTCTCTACCAGAAATATAATTCTGTACCTTTAATCAAAGATACAGCAGGGGCAGGGAAAATTCCTGCAGTAACTAACCAGAAAAAAATTCAATCATTCTACTTTGCCCTCTGCTACTGCTTACTCCTTGTTCAGAAGGAGCTGAATGTTTTCGTCTTATGAAAGTTTAGTCTGTAAAATGAAACATTATGTATCTTAACTGAAAATATAAATTTGTACAATGCTTATTTTTATGTGGAAATTGCAGAGGTAGAGA
The DNA here is from genome assembly GCA_003457575.1 of Thermophis baileyi. Classification (NCBI taxonomy): domain Eukaryota; kingdom Metazoa; phylum Chordata; class Lepidosauria; order Squamata; family Dipsadidae; genus Thermophis; species Thermophis baileyi. The sequence goes on from QLTV01000471.1 coordinate 92,828, forward strand.
AAATGTAGAAAAGGAAAACAAAAATAAGCAGTAGGCCAAAGCAAATTCCCTTCTTTGAAAGTTTGGGTTAATTAGCTTAGAAAAAAGCAATTAAAGAAGGACTTCATAGAGGTGTATATAAAATTATATGCAGTAAAATGTATAGGGAGAATTTTTTCTGTGTTTCTTTTAATACTAGAACCCAGTGCCAATGAGGAAATAGTTAAGCGCTACTTCATTAAGCTGATGCTTGAAATGTAGAATTTACTGCTCAAAATTAAATGATGACTTGTTACTTGGATGGCTTTTGAAGAAGATTAGATAAATTCATGGAGAATATGGATAGGACTTGCCACCAGATTCTCTCTCTCTCCCTATATATATATATATATATATATGTGTGTGTGTGTGTGTGTGTGTGTGTGTGTGTGTGTGTGTGTGTGTGTGTGTGTGTGTGTGTGTGTGTGTTTGTATATATGTACTGTATATGTATATGTATAATATCTATATGTATAATATGTATATATAACTTCAGTGACATTACTTGCTGGAAATCACAAGCCTGAGGTGCTATTCTGACTGTGTCCATGTCCTCAAGTTATCTCGTTGGTTCCTCTTTGGTTATATGGTGCTGGAGAGGATGTAAATATGGATGTACACAATAGGAACATGTTTTCCTATCAAACCTACTAACATACCTCTCATGAAAATTAATTAATCATATGAGATACAAACATTTGCATGTGTGGACTTTCCTATGAATATATTCAGTTAAACATGTTTAAAATATGCTTAGCACTATCCTTGTATGTATGTCATGTATAACTTCTCCCCCACCCATTAAAGCCAATTTCCTTGAAAAGTATCCATGAAAAATTATCATAAATTTATAAAAGACTTAAGGTTACAAAAAAAAAGAAAGGTAGACACTGAGAAATCAGGTGAGAATGCTAAAATGTTTTAGAAACAGTAGTTAAACCGGGAGTTGTTAAAAGTTTTGTCAAAATTATTTTTGTTGTATTAAGTGCATTTAATATTAACTTTGCCAAAACAGAGTTCAGACATATTGCCTTCCATCGATCATGATAACTCTATTTGCAACCTATTTCCAGGATCTTAATCTGTATCTTCTACTGTGGCAACACCTATGGATTCTGTGTTCGATCTATACTGTGTCCAAGCAGTTTTGTTTTGTTTTGTTTTGTTTTGTTTTGTTTGTTACATTTCTATGCTGCCCATCTCACTGATACAGTGATTCTGGGCAGCTTACAATCTAAATAAAAAAATTCAAAAGTGCTTTAAAAAAGTGAAAATTGGAAAAATTGAATAGAGAAATTAAAAAGTTAAAAACCAAGATGATGAGTGTGGAGTGAGAATCTTCTCTACCCCATCAGCCACCTCCAGCATAGTAGACACCTGTCAGGGCCCCAGGCCAAGCAGTAGAGCCATATTTTTAGGCTCTTCCAGAGGCCAGGAGTGTGGGGTATACCTTACCTACAACAGGAGAATATTCCAGAGAGTGGGGGCCACAGCAGAAAAGGCTATTTTCTTGGATTCCATTAGCTGAAATTCTTTGGGCAACAGAATCCGAAAGTAGGCACTTTCTGAATGAATGAGGTGAATTCCCATTCGGATGAGATGGTTCCTCACATACCCTGGACCCATGCCATAAAGGGATTTAAAGGTAATAGCCAACATCTTGAATTGGACCCAGAAACAAACTGGTAGCCAGTGTAGCTCACGTGACAGTGATATCATATGTGCCACCTGAGAGGCCTCCATAACTGTCCGCACCGATATATTTTGTCCCAGTTATAACTTCCAAATACACTTCAAGGGTAGCTTTGAATATGGAAAATGTCTGTACACCTGTGTGAATATGTGGTGTATAAATAATATTATGGATTTGACTAGTCTAGATTGGGGGGGAAAGATAGCACAACAAACAGTGAAAAATAGCAGAATCATACAGAAAGGGTACAATCTGTTTTTAATCCACTGGCTGCTCTCTGTACATTACAAAGGGCAGATGAAGGTAAACTACAACAGAATCTGCCACTTATTACAGGATGTACCTCAGTGTCTGACCATACAAATAATCCCCATAGATTTAACAGTAACATCCTTAGTAAAAGAAATTCATGATAGGAATTTTTCACATTATGAATTCAAGGAATGGGGAAAAAAAGTTTCAATGAATGAAGAAAATTTACTTTTTGAGCCATGATTTTGTGTTTATACCACATGCTACAAAAATTTCTATGGCTTATTGAGTAAAGTGATCTTATTAAAATAAAGGTCTGACTGCTTGGTTTTAAAAAAAATCACTATGTGAAGGTATGTGTACCTTTTCCCATTATTTTCTTTCTTTACTTAGCTAATGGAAGGAACAAATATTCAAAATGTCTCTACAGAATCAATGAGGTGACAAAGTCTGCTCAGAAGTTTTTTAAAAGGGTTGGTTTTTTCCTGAAATCTTTGCAAGTTCTATTCAAATGCCAATGGCTTTCAGACATGCTAATTTAGAGCTGAGTTACCAGATAAGGTGATAAGTGATAAAACATTCAAACAGAAGAACTCAAAGAATATACCCATCATCATTACAGAACTTTTAAAAAATAAACACAACTAAACTGCTTTAGAAAAGATGAACTTTGCATAATAAAATATGAAGTTTAGTGAATAGTAATGTAAAAGGAATGATCTAAAAATTTTAAAAATCTTCTGTGAGAAAGCATATTTACTGCCTGTTTCCTTATGATTAGTAAAAACTTGAATTTTACTGTTGTCTAAACTTTGTATTTTTATTAGTATTTAAGGGAGTAATAAGAGCCAGTTTGATGCAGTGGTTAAGGCCTCAGGCTAGAAACCTGGAGATAGTGAATTCTAGTCCCACCTTAGCTGTCTGACCTTGTGCCAGTCATTCTCTCTCTCAACCATAGGAAGCATGCAATGGCAAACCACTTCTGAATCTAGCCATGAAAAACTGCAGGAGCTTGTCCAGGCAGTTACTAGGAGTCAACACAGACTTGAAGGAACAATAACAACAACAACAACAACAAAAATCAAAGGATTCTTTACTTTTGATGATATAGACTTGCAACCAAAATGTACCAAGTAGTGACACCATACTGTCATATCAACTTTTGAATAGTATATGAGGACCAAAGCAACTACTGTATACAGTATAAACCTTTTGGGAGAAATATGCCATTTCTCTAAACAAGATTACAACTTAGGTGTAACAGTAATCCCACTATATATTAATGCAATACTGAAGCACAGAAGATTTAGATTTAGCTTAACTAGAATTGCTAACCTAGTTCCATCCTGAGCACTGCAGTTGACGTCTGCTCCATATTCTAGGAGATGTCGCACAATGCTCAGCCAACCTCTGGCACAGGCCTCATGTAGGGCACAATAACCAGCATTGTCACGATGATTTGCATCACAGACTTTGTTTTCCAAACAATATAGAACCACTTCCTGAAAAAGAAGAAAACAGAGCAAATTGTTTGTTGTTGTGAAAATATGCATATCATTTACTTTTAACATTCTGGGAATACTTCTCTGATTGGACTATTAGTGAGTTACAAAGGAAAGAAGGAAGCTACTACACAGTTCTCATCTCAGATAAAGTCAAATGGTTGAAAAAGAAAGCCAGGGATTAGCCGAGAAGGAAGACTGAGATATCTCAAACAAAACTGGGGCTCAAGATATTTAACAATTTCAAAAGAGTTACCATACAAATAAATGTAGAAGGATAGTGGGGTAAATTAATTTACAAGGAAAAATTGTTTTTCACTTTAACAGAAGAAACAATGTGGATGCAGGTTTTTTTAATATAGTGAAATTTTCTTTGTGGCAAAAATCTCTTCAGACTTTTAAGAGTATATTTAGTTTCACTTCTATTTATGCAAACCTCTTCCATTGCATCATATGTTAATGACATGCAAAATTTTCTGTATTTCAGTTTTGTGCCACATATCAAAAGTAATAAGGCAGGGAACCATCATTTTGGAGTTTTTCCCCCTTGCTTCTACTGTATTCCTAGGACTAAAGATACACCAAGATGCATCACCATTCCTCTGTGCCTGCTAGAACCAAATGGAAATCCACTGTGAAATAACATGTAAACCATTTTATCTATTGGGATTTCCCTTAATAATTTATTATTGACTTGAGAGATTTCATGGAGATAAAGATCACTTGTCAATTAAGATCAATGAATGGAAAATCTTTATACTACTGTATTTTGAAAGAAAGAATTTGCACAACAATCAATTGGTTGCAAGGTTTCATTTGGTTACAATTCTTGGCAAGTATGGAAATTTCAGCCCATGAGCATCACCTAGCTCAGAGCTGTCAAACTCGCGGCCTGTGGGCCGGATGCGTCACGTGCTGGCCATGCCCACGCCCGGTTTAGTGAGGGGGGGGGAGTTCCAATACGTCACGTGACGCTGCCGTGACAACGCAAGTTTGACACCCCTGACCTAGCTCAAAGATCAGAACACCTGTAGTTCAACCTCCTCAATTTGGCTATAATGGTTTAAAAATCTCTAGTGAAAGACTCTGGTGTGATGCCATCAGATTTGTTAAGATCACTGCTAACTTCAACATTTCCTCTAATTTTAGAGGATATTATTGTGGCATAAGGTTTCATATATGACAATAGCTAATTGTGTACTGATCTAAAATAGAATTGGAACATCTCTCCCTAAATCTGCTCCAACAACCTTTCACAAAGTGGTTCACTCCTATTGCTTTGCCTACAATCTCCATCATTCCCAATAACTGATCACACTATGGAGGCATACAGGACAAAACAAATGGTAGAACTTAAGACGCAGAAGGCTACCACATATTTTTCAAGGTTTCAGGAAAACTTTTACAATTTTTCTGAGATAATTTAGATAACAGTCCTAAAATTTGGTATCTTATGCATAAAGCATACATTATGATAAGACTTAGAACTAGTTGGCATTAATCAATGAACAATATATTTGCCTATATTAATAAATAAATGTCATAATAAATAAGTATGTGTAAAAGAGAAATTTGTCAGATTTTTCCCTCTTGTTTAAACTCATTCATTTAATCTGCACAATAGTTCCTGAAAGACAGCATCCATTCTGCATACAGCTTCTCACCACTGAACTGGTCAAGTTCCCAGTGGATTTTATCCAATGTCATTCACCACAAAACATAGCAATATAGAGTTTTATGATTAATTAATTAAATACAATATTTAATTATGATTTATTTAATTCATAGAGATTTTAGCCTTGTCTGCTGAATTTCAAAAATGTGATTGATAGCACATGACTAGTTTGAATATGAAAATAGGAGCCCTGAACAAAATGTCAAAAGCTTGCATAGAAATTACAATTATTATACCTTTCTGACCTATTTATATTTTCATCAGAATTTTCATAATCCAAAAGCTATAAAATACTTCTTATCATATAGAGTACATGCCTGTGTCAAAATCAGTAAGAAACATAAATAATTATTTCCTAATATATGTTTTTATGTTAATAAACACTCATTCTGATAGTGGCCCTAGAGAGGTCATTCTAAAATAAGCTAAATGGAGCACAACAAATGTAGTATTTAGCATTTAATAAGTCAGGTTTATGTTTTTAAAAATATGCATTCTTTCTTCATTTTCAAAACATATGTAATACAAACAAAAATGTATTTAAAATAATGATTCAAAGATAAGAAAGGGAAATAAGAGAAAGATCAACAGACACACAAGCAGTTCCACTTGATAGTCTCCACTGACGTTTTAAGTAGACTGTTTCCATGTCCATATTCCTAAATACGGCTCTGCACAGTGTTCTGTGTACATGCTCAGTTCAAACCAGCAAAGAAAATCACTAAAAGAATAAACAAGACTAAAGTCTCTTTACAATATAACAGCCAGACTTGTCACAGTGATTTACATCACAGACCTTGTCTTCCACACAATACAGAATCACTTCCTGGAGAAAGATGGAAAGGGTGGGGAGGAAAAAAAACCTGTTTGTTACTATGGAGACACCTTTAAAATCAGAGGTTTTTCACTTAAAGAAAATAGGTGGGGAGGGGGGATTTTTCACTCTGGAAATTCTCCTTTAAAGTGAGGCAGTGGTAGGAAAGAAAAGTTCTAAAAGGAGGGTTCCTAAAACAGTATCCAGAAAGGTAAGACACCTATAGGAAAATACAAAGCCTTTGCTGCCAGAGTTTCCTGGTGGTGCACAAACTCTGCAGACCAAACATTACAACATATTCCAGAAGGTAAATCCAATTCTTGGGGGAGACCACAAAAGACGTCTCCAATTTTGTTTCTACAAGCTTATCCATTACCTTTACCTATATACTTACAATTCACTGTCTTTGCTAGCATGTTCCTGTATTGTACAGCAGAGAATGCTAAAAAACACATTTACAGGAATATTTCTTTAATTAAAAAGTGCTCAACTTATTATACAATTTTTCAAAGTCCCTTAACTTATTCTATTGTCAAGAGATGAAGAAAATGAGTTTGTCAGCAATCTGAAAAATTGGTTGTATTCTTTCTGGTTGATTCATTATCAAGTGTTTTATTGTTAAGCATTTGCCATGTAACATTGTGAAAGGCCACTCAAAAGGCTGCATCTGCAAACTAATATGATATGAGGTTCAACTCCAGGTTTGACAGTTGCTCAGTTTACACAGAAAGAGGCATGTATGTTTTCCATAGTGTATCCAATGGTCTCTTTTCTGCAGAACAGAGCTCTAGTCATGGAAAGATAAACATTGACCTTAAGCAACAGTCAAGTTACCTCAATATCTTTTTGGTTTTTTTAAAAAAATATTGACCTTTATTGCCACAAGCTTGTTGGTTGTTGATATACATGGAGGAAGAGAAGAAGTGCAAACTGAGACAGATACAGCAGATCCAAATGTATTATCACCTAGCCAACACCTTCAAATGCCTCTTCCTTCAAACTGTGCATTCAAGTACATCTGCTTCAAAGGGAATTTTAATTTGATATTTGTTACTGTTTATTCACTAAAGACCTTCAGCACTGTCCTTTATTTTTACTTAAACCTCACAGAATATATTTTGAATTAATTAAGCCACCTAGATCTTAGGAAATCAGGCAAGATTTTCACTTGCAGCAGTTTTGTACTGCAGTAATCAGCAGAAGTTCAAATAGTTATTCGTTTAAAATGGCATCACATGCATGAATAAGGAGATATTAAATTCTTATTGTTGCATTATGGTGTTAAAAAGAAACAGAAGTTCAGAATTAGCTTCTCTAATAGCTGGCATCTCAGTGTTCTATTAGACCAGGAACACCTGTAACAATTGGTCCCGTTCAATTGTGTCCTCTTCCCTCTGCAGCAATCACATGCCAAGTCTTCAATCAAATATCTATACCTCTGAGTGCAGGGGGAATATAATTTTTTTAAAAACCCATACAACTTTGTATTCGCTTGTTGATCTTTGCCACCCTTGGCAAAAAAAAAAAAAAGTTCAAAAACAAGTACCAAAGCAGGCTTGAAAAAATGGGTTTTGCAATGCCCCTTCACTAACATCACATTGATAAACAGTGGATACAAAAATAAACAAACAATTAAAGACTAAGTCCTCCCTCTGCCTTTTTTGCCTTCTCATGATATCTCATATATTCTTGCAAGCAAAAGCACTGTCACTTTTGAGAGTCCGTGAGGGATTTCTTTGTGAACTCTCACACTCTCTAGGTCTACACTGCTAACTTATATTTTCTTTCCCCATTACCCAGTTTACTCCACTCCTTTCCCATTTCTCACTCTTCAACCCTTATCCCAAGTAGGGAGAAAAGAATTTCCTCCTTTTTTTGTTGGCAGCTAGGCACAATTAGATGAATTACCAGCTGAGGTTATAAGTGAGGAATTATATTCATGGATCTTACCAAAACTGGCATCACATTCCCAATATGGAAATTTCCTTTTTTCTACCCACCTCATTTTTAGTTATTGTTTAGATTACTTCCTAAGCAATAGGATCCCAGACTGATACTCTTGTCTGGACCTAAAAGCATTTGCAATACTATATACTTGCTGGCTGGTCTACCACTTTGATGTAAACAACCAGAGCTGGTTTCCCATGGCTAACCTCAATGCTAATAGAACAAAAAAAAATGAAGGATGGCATTCTTAACCATCTTTCAATTCAAAGTCCTTTTCCACAGTTCCTGAAATTAACCTTTATCAGTTTGGTAACCAGTCAATTAGGTAGATCACTGAGTCTTCTTGGAACTGCTTAGCAGTCCTGCTTGATTTAACATAGACAAATTTCTAAAATTTAGATATTCAGGATATATTGCCTTATTAGGATAAAGTTGAACCATTACCAAGATTGCAGTCTGTGCTAGTATGTGTTTAAATGCAAGAGTTTATATTTCTCTCCCTCCTTTTCAGATTTCCCTTTTTCTTTTTGATAAAATGAAGTATACAATAATATTTAATTATAGCTAAGAAAAATGACTAAGTTGCTGCCCAACCCAATAAATCTAAAGCCAGAAACATATCTTTCATGTGACCTCTGCATTGATAAGGTGTCAGGTCACCTTGCCACACAGGAAGCTGGATATTTTGTATGTCACAAAATATTTGGATCTAGGTTTGCTACATTACCTAGCCTTTCAATGTAGGTTTTCATAACAAACCTCTCCTCACTCTCTTTCAGCAAGAGAAAGTCATTTTTTTTTAAAATTAAAATCCTAGGTATGAAATAAGATTCACCTATTAAGGAACATTTTGGGTTTCTTGCTTCTGATTAAGATATATATAACCTCTTTTCTGTTCTTTGCCTTTTTTTGGCTGCATCAGAGCTTCAATTAAAACATTAAATAAATAAGCTATATCAGGACTTTGTCCAACTTGACATTTAACATATATCGTTTTCACAAAACATGACCAATGCCTTAAAATGTAGAAAATTTACACAGAGAGAGAGAAACACACTTCAGATATTGTATTTTCACGTTATGAGTGGAATCCATAGTCCATTGCAATGTGTATCTCCTAAGACAAACTGGCTCCAAGGACTCTATATTTGTCAAAAGTGTGAAATGACTCCCAAAATGTATTTATATACAGTGTACCAATAATGCAATGTTTAAAGCAACCTTAAAATGCAGCATGCTTAGACTCTCACACTGTGAAAATAAGGCAAATCACTAATCTTTTATAAATGCAGCAAGGATATATAGATCTCTTAACTCTATCCCACCCTTTATCTTACTTTATACAAGATTCCAATCTTGCAAAGCACACCATACTCTGAATTCTTAATGGCAATGACAGGCACCTAATTCAAGTTGCAGGTTATTAAATTACATGGGTTTATATGGTTTTTCTCCTAAACCCACTCACAAAATGCATTAATTGCATGCTTGAATGAAAAACCAAAGCAGAGAGTCTCAAGTTATTGAGAGGGAATAGAGATTCTTAAACATATGAGCAATTAGAATCATATGTGACACCAAACATCTTCTATATTCTAATTCAAAATAGTGATCTTCAGAAACAATGCTTGCCTCATATCCCAGTCGTGCTGCCCTTTGCAGAAGTGTTTCTCCAGCATTCTTATTGACAATAAGTCTTCGAGCTTCTGGGGGCATGGGACGACTTGGGGCAATCTCCTGAGGTGTACTTGCAATCTGCAGCTGTGAGGGCTGAAAAAAGGCAACAATGAGGAGTCTGCTGCTGCTGCAGGCAATCATACAGTTTGCACCTAAGTGATTTGAGTGATGAAGAGTCTCAATCTGAAGGAGCCTCTAGTTGATTTCAAATTCTCATTAACTTTAACCTGTCAAAATCTTCACTGAATTCCATACCTCATCCCATCTATCCTCAATAATTCATTGAAAATCTTTCCTTTTTAAAAAAAAATGTATGGTAGTGCCATCTTCTCAATTACAGTACTACTTCTTAAAAGTTCTATATCAATGTACAAAATTTCCATGAAATCATGTAATTTGTCCTAGGAGAAAGCTGAATGAAGTTAATGCAAAAAGGAGATTTTTTAAGAATTTAATCTGGGTGATATTATCAATCTGATAGTAATGGCAACTGAGTCATGATAAAAAGATACCTTCTCCTCAATGCTTTCAATATCTGTTATGTCATCTCCAGTCAAGGATGACCTTGTTCTCCTCTCCTGCAGTGCCAAATGTTTTGTTTTACACTGACGTTTCCCTGGCGGCTTCTCACACTCGCTGTGTTTCTGCAACAGGGATGCAGCCTGAAAATCCTCTTCTTCATCCATGCACAGCCCATCTGTCTTCCAGTTTTCTTTAATTTTCTGCTGCTTGGCAGCCAACCTTGAAGTCAAAGTATAGCTTGGCTGAGTTTGCCTTTTGCTGTTTATATTGGTGGAGAGATTCTTCATATGTGAGGACACTGGGAACAGAGGGATACCTACATGGAAGGAAAGGCATTGCACACTGTACAGCATGTTGAATGGAAAGATAAATACATATCTAACATTCAATACAAGTCCTTGCATTGTTTAAAAGCACTAATCTTTATATATGTATTACACTACTATTTTTAAACAAATACACATTTTAACTGTAACTGTTAAAACAAATATTATATAGAATGAATTGTTGTAACTTCTAAGCAATGTTTTCTAATCTGCCTTAGATAAAGGACAATAAACAATCCCACAATTTAGACACATCACAGAAATAGTGGCAAATTAATATGATGCCAATCTACCTTCTCAAGTTACTGCTTTGGATACAAACGGGAGAAGATACTTCCTTACCTGTAACTTCATGATGCTAAAATGGGAATATATTGCTCTTTTAGGTATAGAACTGCTGAACCTTTTCACCTTGGGAGTTTGTTTTTAACAGAGCAATTGCAAGTGTCAAAGGACACTTGCTTTGTTATGAATATGTAAACAGATGCAGATGATTTCCAAAAGCAGAAATGGCACTTAAATATCCAATTCTCATTCTTGCCTTTGAAAATTATCCCTTTGCATATGAAGATGACTGGAGTCAATTTCTTGCAGCATTTTGAAATGGTTTCATGGATCCAGATAGTTAGCCATGTATCTATGTAACATTACTAATAATAAATAGCTATCTTTTCTGCCTAAACAATAGAAAGCACCTAACCTTTTCTGAGAACATCAGGGTTTTTTGTAAGCAGGCTATGTACTTAATCCAACTGGAATCAATATACAGTGTCCCTTTGATAACTTCTCAAGAAAAAAATCCCACAGTTCTTTCTATGTGTTGCAATATTCTGCTATCGATGCCCTGAAAACCTGGTTGCCTGATACATGAGAAAAATGTGACAACAAGCAAATGTCCCATAGCCATATTTTCAATATTAAACAATTCATTACTGCTACTAATCTCTGAACTAAATGAATGACTAAAGGTTTCTTTTAGAAATATTCATATGCATATTTCAAAGGCCTGCAACATTTTTAAGGCACTGGGCAAATCTAGAATTTTGAAAGTGGCACAGTGCCATCACACAATGACTACCATGACTCAGACATACAAGTTCTGCAAAGAAACATAATGTGGAGAAGAGCTGGGGTCTTAAAACCAAAGGTAAACCCCATTCTGATGAATCCAGGTTTTGTTCCACCAGAAACTCTCTTTACAAAAATGAAAAACAGGTAAACCTAAAAAGCAAGCGATTTTCCCAGGAAACCTATTACAACATAATGGTCTGAGCCTCTAAAACACATTGCTTACAACTTACAATTTTCTTCAAATACAACCAATTGTTCTTTTTCACACCTGGAACATAATCTGTGCACTCCAATAATTCATTTTTCTCAAAATATTTTTTTTTACATACAACCTCACTCCCCCACAAATCTTCTACAGCCCATTCCATTCTAACCATAGTTTTGCCTTCTCTTATAATCCATCCTATCTTTCTTACTTTTTCTATCTGTTCTTCCACTATCCTCTACCCACCATCTCTATTTGAAGCATGATGGAGTCCATGTCTTCACTTTTTTTACCCCTGCAAAACCATCATAATGCATCATGTGTCCGTGGGACACAGCAAACAGCAGAATTTATGTAAATCCTCCTCTTTTCAGATAGGTCATGACTTTGGTCGCTAAACAACCAGTCATAAACCAAGGACTACCTGTATTGGGAAAATTATTTGTTTTCCATGTGTTCATTTTCCATACGTTTAATTTGAATGGAGAAACACTGACATATGTACAGGAAAACTCACAGTAACTTGAAATAGCACAGCTGAACCTCCTCAGTACCCTACAAAATAGGCCTACGATTTTACTGACTTTCACAAGATATAGCCTGATGTTAAAACTTAGGAAGATAAAGCAAATCAGCCTTCTCAACACATACACTGTTCTGAAAAGCAAAAATCTAACTTCATTGGAGTGGGGAAAAGCATTATGTCCAATGCCCTGATTCTCTGAAACAGGCAGGAAGAGTATAACACAATCTGCTTATCTCCTAGCAAGAACAGGATTCTTTTACTTCTTAAAGGTAAAGGTAAAGGTTCCCCTCGCACATATGTGCTAGTCGTTCCCAACTCTACGGGGTGGTGCTCATCTCCGTTTCAAAGCTGAAGAGCCAGCGCTGTCCGAAGACATCTCTGTGGTCATGTGGCCAGCATGCCTAAACGCCGAAAGCGCACGGAATGCCGTTACCTTCCCACCAAAGGTGGTCCCTATTTTTCTACTTGCATTTTTACATGCTTTTAAACTGCTAGGTTGGCAGAAGCTGAGACAAGTAATGGAAGCTCACTCTGTTACGCGGCGCTAGGGATTCGAACCACCGAACTGCCAACCTTTCTGATCGACAAGCTCAGCGTCTTAGCCACTGAGCCACCGCGTCCCTTTTACTTCTTAGCTAGATGGAAAACACATTTTTCACAAATAGCATTCATAGAAATAGACTCATGTTTTGAAGGTATAATAGAAGAACCTTGTTGAGTTCACCCTCTGTACAGCCTCTGTACAGTGATCAGCCTCTGTACAGGTTGCATTTAACATCTGGGTAGGGATGATAGCTGCAAAAATTATGCAAAATAGGCAGGAATGTGTTAAGTGCTCAGCAAGGCCAGGATTAGTTAGACTCCTTTCAGATTATTAAATTATGTCACAAATGTAACTAGGGATTACACTATAGTTTTCTCTGTTGCCCATCTCAAATACCTAGCAATAATGTGATAAGGAAATAGTGCTTTCCTCTATATTAAGGTACTTAATCCAAATTATTTTTGTGATATGGGTCTAGCTCTACTGAGCCTCACTTCAGGCTACCTTAGGCTACCAACTATAGAGTGATAGTTGGTAGCTTTAAGGTAATCTGAAGGGAGGCTCAGAAAGTGTCCACTTTCAAATGGAGTCAAGCAGTCTAACTCATTCAGGGCCACTATGTAAGCTCATGAATAAGCCCCAAGGAAAAATTTTTGACTGCAGCAGTATAGTTTCCCAAGTGGTAGTGCTGATAGGAACTTGGTATAGTGAGCCAGATATAAAATTTCTTTGGACTCTTGTGATAGTAAGCTTCCCAAGGAAAGGGATCTATTTCAACCCAAGGATACAATACCAGTGATCAAGCATTTCAGTGGTATATTATTGTTGTTACTTACAGTATATAAATTATCACCTTTTTTATTTAAACTGCTTTGGAGCACCTTCTGGAAAATGAAGTTCACAAGTAAACTAACTGACTAAATAGGAAAGAAAAGAAAGATGTGGCAAGGAACCTTACCAGTACAAATTAGACACAAAGAACAAGAGATTCAGGACATCATCTGTCACTTCTCCTAACATAGATCAGATAAAAGCTGATGTCTTTCTATCTCCCAGCTCCCTGAACATGAAGATTTAGCTCAGAAGTTCAAAACCTAATGGAGCAGCCTATTCCCATGAGTGATCAAAAAATCAGAACATTTTATACTTGGCTTAATTTTAGCCCATTTGATACAGTCATATTAGTCATATCAACCAATAGAAGAAAATATATGTTGAATTGTGGAGTCCTTGGTTGTTTTTCTTGCGGACATTTCATTACCCAACTAGGTAACATCATCATCATTAGCTCAGAGCACTAAGAACTCCACAATAAAATCAAGCATTTTCAAATGAGTATTATCATCCTTGTAATCATTATATAAAAATTGTTCAGGGTTGTTTCTAAAACACACAAACATAAACATCTAGGATATTGGTTTTAAAATAATTAACACTATGTCACACTTTACAAATTTGGCAAAACAAGCACAACTTAATTTAATAGTGTTTCTTAAATCTTTCACATAGTAACAACTAATATTATAATACACAATGAAATATATTACATTAAATATATTATTAAAATATATTATAATATAATCACATTCTATCCCCCAAAAATCACTACTGATAACTTCTTAGCACTGGTGGCAGCATGCGTCACTAAATAATGCTAGATTTCCCTAGTAATCTCTGCATACCTGGTTCATTGTCACTTGTTTTGAGGGACTCTTCAGACCAACTTCTATTGCTTTTGACCTCTGACCTTTTCTTGGTGTGCCTTTCTTCTGTGCAGTCTTTGACCTTTGCAGTGGCCTCTGGCTGAACATCCTCAGCTAAATCTTTCCTGCTTTGCCGGCCCAACTTGCCGGGTGGGGATCTCTCTGGTGATACCTGCTGCTCCCATAGTTCCCTAAGATGCTGCAGGTGACGCTGCTTTTTGGGATGAAGCCCTGTTAATTCAATGCACACCTTCAGGTTGGTCACCTCATTACAATTGGGCTCTTCTAAGTGGTTAGAGGAATTGTTTGTCATTTCCCTCTCAGGCCAGTCATCTAATGGAAAAATAACTAAAAATTAATCAAAAGGCCCTGAACTTGAAACAAAAGCTATAGTTCACTTGTGGGGCAGATTCTTTCAGCTTCACCATTACACTTGCATTTTAAACATTTAGCTCAGGAAGGGGTTGCATGCATACAGCCCTTTGCATTGTCCAATGATTACATTGTCCAATGACTAGTTTTTAACCTTTCAAATTTCCAAATATCATTCAGGGAGAATTTTGGAGTGGCAGAATCAAGGCCATAAAGGGGCATGTAATTCATTTCACAAACCATGCCTTAAAACAGACCAACCGGGGTTGATTACCTTTAGAGGTCTTCTTCTTTTTTGCTTTTGATGCAAATTCTTCTTCCAGTTCTTCTACAAAGTTTTCTTTAGGAGTTCCATCATTCTGCATGTTCTCACCAGAATGTTTACGCTTTCGGTCCAGATGTGGGCACGGAACCTGGCTTATATCTTCTAAAGATTGGTCATTTGTCTTTTCGTACACAGTAAATCTCTCCAAACAAGTGTCTGCAGGAGAACTTTTGTCCTCAGGAATTTCAGAACTCTGATCATGGATATTGTCTGTGTCATGAAAATAGCCTTTAAATAAAGCCACATTATTAATTTGGTTAGTTTATTGTACAAGAATGCATTTGATCTCTTCAAAGAAAATCTAGTCTAGTGACTATCTCCCTCCCTCCCTCTCTCTCATCTAAAACACAAATCTTTTTCAGGCTGAATATTAAGAGACCTGTACAAAAACCAATAGGAAAACCAAGTTTATAAAAACTTTACTAACACTTCACGAAACTATTATTTCACAAGGAAAAGAAGTGGCTATAACAATATTGTCTGCCTGTAATAAAAATGCAGACCAAAAAAATGTAACTTATAAAATAGATCCATAATCTGAGGTTCCAGGCAGCATGCAAAGATTTTGAGTAAAGTCCCCCAAACCTTAGATATGGCTCTTAACCCTTGCTACCAAATTGAAATCTGTACTGCAATACTGTAGGAGGAGGAAATTATTAAATACACAACTGGCAAGATAATATACAACTGGCAAGTTATATTTTATATGAAATAAATTCATATGCAAATGAAATAGCTGAAAAATAGCTTCTACCGGTATCCGTGGGCTGTCAGACTTCTGAATGCAACATAACACCATAACTATTTAGTATGATAGACTTGCAGGGCCAGCACAACGTGCAACATGTTCACACTGGCGTAATATAACATAATGTAACATTATGCACACATATGTATATAGGATCGTGTGTCTGTTAGGTTGATTTACTGGGTTGGGATTTTCTTTCTTCACTTATGAGTTATTGAGATGTATTTTGTGTCGGGGGGGGCTGCACTAAGGGAGGCTCATCCAATCTCATTGTACATAGGTTGAGCATTGACAATAAAGGTTTGAATTTGAATTGAATTGAATTGAAATCAACTGTAGTTTTGCTCTAACCCCAGCCAGTATTTTTTGCAGTGCAGTCCCCATCCCATCCCATCCTTCAAATATACAACACAGTCCTTGGGTCGGAAAAAGCTCAGCATCCTTTTTCTTAAGCGTAATCTAGATCAGGAATGGAGATGGTTTGTGGACAGAATGTGACCCAGCAGTCACATTCTGTTATGCACTAACTCTTCCCACTACTCCCATACTATGCAGCTCTTTTCCCACTCAGAGGGTTAGGAAATTACATACCTTGTTTTCTTTTCTCTAATATCTAGCCATTAGTTTACCAATGAAGAGAGCAAGGCAAGGAGACTGGAGAAAGGTATTTTGACTTTAGCTCTGTACTTTGTCAGCCTACAATTCTCTGAATTATGGTAATATTCATATAAGTGTATTCATTGAGTAACTAAAATATTTTAAAAGTGCAATACAACTCCATATGTAATTCAGCACCTATATGTCATTACTATCTTTCTTCCAGAATTTTGCCAGTCCTTCTCTCTCAGCCCAACCAACATCAGTTATAGGAAAAACAGGAGGCAAGAATATTAGAAATGTTTGCCACCTTGATTTATATATAAATAAAAACAGGATAAAAATCTAATAATAGTAACAACTTTTATTATTTTACCCAGCTATGGCAGACATACAAGGCCATGAAAACTGGTTTGATATTTTGTATCCTTAACATTGTCCTAAACCTTAAAGGCAATGCTATATACAATATAGCAAAATTCACTTTGACATATCAGATATTTCATATTGCAGAAATGGATCTAAACAAACCAAATTGTTTAGAAAAATACAAAGATGAACCTTGAAACTACAATTTTAGTTCCCCCTTTCCTCTCTTCATCTAGAAAATTAGGCACTTCTCTTCATATGTCTTTTTTATATTTTTGTGATTCCAGATATTGTGTGATTTTTTAAAAAATACTCTCTCCTTCTATTTCTGCCTCCTGTCTTGTTTGTCCCATCTATAGCAATAGCAATAGCAGTTAGACTTATATACCGCTTCATAGTGCTTTACAGCCCTCTCTAAGCGGTTTACAGTGTTAGCATATTGCCCCCAACAATCTGGGTCCTCATTTTACCCACCTCAGAAGGATGGAAGGCTGAGTTAACCTTGAGCCGGTGAGATTTGAACCGCCGAACTGCAGCTAGCAGTCAGCTGAAGTAGCCTGCAGTGCTGCACTCTAACCACTGCGCCACCTCGGCTCCCACATTCTTCCTTTAATTTATCTCATCCATCTTATTATTGACTTAACTTCTTCCTCTTTTTGTAACATGCCTTATTTTTCTCAGCATCCCAATAAAATGGTTGTTTGCAAAGCAGACTTGTCAAGTATAATCCTAAACTCAAGGTTGACTCAGCCTTCCGAGGTCAGTAAAATGAAGACCCAGATTGTTGGGGGCAATATACTTGCTGACTCTGTAAACCACTTAGACAAGGCTGTAAAGCATTGTGAAGCAGTTTATAAGTGTAAAGGCTATTACTATTTACTCTAAAGCAGGCATGTCCAACCCATGGCCCATAGGCCACATGTGGCCCTGAGCAACTGGTAATGTGGCCCTACAAGATAATAGAAAATATAAAAAATAAAGAAAGTTTATTATTTATATACATTAACTATATCATATATTTCATCTGCCGCCTAAGACAATTCCTCTTCACTCAATGCAGCCCAAGCAAGCCAAAAGGTTGGATAACCATGCTCTAAAGTGTATGGTCTGTGGCAAATGTTTTAAGACTGTAATCTTGCAGAAGTTTAGAAACTTCAGGAGAGAGGCTATTTTAGAAAAGGAAAGTTTTAAACTGAGTAGTTTTACAGCAGCAACTCATACTTGTTATGGGGATACTGGGAACAAGAAGTATTATGTACATCACCTAAAGCTTTTAAACAAAAACTGGCATGAGGTCTAAGAAATAAATATGTATTTTAAGATAAAGCTATTTTTTGTTTTTTGTTATCTCCAAGTCATAATAAAGGCAGTAAGAAATAACCCCAAGATAATGTCTGCAAATCTTTGCAACTTCTTTTTCTATGAAACAAATGGTATAGTTAGCACTTTAACTCCTTCTTAACTCTTATTTGATCTCTGTACAGATGTATCATTTAAAAGACTGTATTTTAAGGTTTTACCTTTTAGCAAAATGATGTTCCATTCCTATCAGTTCATGGTAACCTTTGGATACAACCCCAAAACATGGAATCTGACAAGATCTATATGTGCATTTTTTAAGATGTTTAATGTTCACTTTTATTCCAAGACATTATATACATATCCCTCAATAATTTGCTTTTTATCCTATATAGCATTCAAAATAAGATTTGGTATCAAGGAATAAGTGGAAATGGGTGTGTGATTGTTTATTTTGATCATTTCTACTTTCTGGGTAATTTTAAGGTTTCAAGTCATAGGATCAGTCTGAACATATATTTGATAACTACATTTTCTAGAAACAAAACCGTTAAATTCCAGAAGAAAATATGTAATACAGTAAAATTAACTGGATAACCCCGTTCCACCATGTTTCTTCATACATGCACTGCTTCTTAGAATTACTTCCAAATATTCCTTGACCAAATACACATTTCAGTCAACTGATATGCATTATATGTATCTTAAACTTATGCCATGATTGCCTTTTATTCAAAGACAAACAATATCCTTATTATTTGAACTTTTCTACCTTTGATAGGGGCTAGTTCTTCACTCAATCCTGTCACTTGCTATGGCCTGCCCAAATGCATGAGAGGAGAAAAAGTAGCTGCTTTTCGTTTAACTTACAAATACCTTTGTGTTTTCTACACTCACAGAAAACTTAGCTGAAACCGAAGGCAGCCACAACAAGAGACGCAGACAGAAAAGACACTAGAAACAAGCCCTGGATAGCAGCTTCTGGAACAGCAAAATCTTTTCAAAGAAGAAATTCACTGACATTACACAGACAGAGGTCTCCTTATGTTATATTAACAGTGCTTCAAAATATTTTTTTAATTGGTAGGTGAGTATATGAATCATAAGCAACATATCAAAAAGTTAAGGAAATCAACCAGTAAACTGTAATTGAATTTCCTATCGGTTCAGATATTCAAATGCACCAAATAAAAAAGTTATATATATACTAAGTACTTCAACTATTCAAATTAGAACATCTCCCTTTTCAGCAAGTAAATTAGTCCTCCTCCACAAATCTGCTAAGACTAATGTATGCTTACATCTGCTTTTGTCATTTGGCCCAGCAATGACATCTTCCGAAGGGACAGAGTTAGGCTTTTTCTCATTATTTCCTTTCAAGTTTTCCCACTCTGCTTGGTTGAATTGGCAGACCTCTGAGTCTTTGGTTGCTACATGGCCTTCTCTCTCTTTCATCTCCAACTCTGAGAAGCGCATCATTGCACGCTAGAAAGAGAAACGATATGAAAAAAGACTCACAATAAGAGCTACTTTATTTACCTTACCTTAAATGAAAGTACATTCAAAATGAAACATGTAATGCATAAAAATTGAGATACATACAATTATTTGAGCTATGTATAATTACAAAATTTTAAAATCTCAGTATGCAAATGATACTGTATTTATACATATACATATAGAGAGATGCTATGGAGGTGTTTGTGTATAATATAGGCAAGCAAACACACATTTTGAGAAATATAACAAGCAAAAAAGAAAAACAGAACAATGAGTAAAGACGATCATGGCCCACAACTTCCCTTTGTGTGTTTTGAAATGAAATTTTAACTCAAACTTTTAAGTCTAATAATAAAAATTTGAAGAACTGACCTCACAGTAAGCAGCAGGTAGACATAAAATACTGTCCTCTTGTAATCCTTCCATCTATGTAATTAAAATGGGCACTCAATGGATCATTTGGATAATTTCATCCATTTTTATAAGCATCAACCAATTCTTTTCTTAACAATGCAAACAATTTGGCTTAACTCATCTTGTCATAAATTGTAAACTTAACCTACAATATTTGCTATCATTCAACATTAAATTCATTACAGCTTTTATTCTTCTATGCTGTTTTTGCTTAGTAAAGAAGTTGCATTAATTTACTAAAACGCAGCTCCTTTATCAAATGCCACATTTAGAATATTAATTAGAACCTTTGCCATTATTGTACAATGCTGGCCAAACAAGCTAGCAAGCTATAAAAAACTACCTATGCAAATAAGAAACACGCATTTTTCAGCTATTCATTGTTATATACTTCTTGAGATTAAATTATTTATTATTATTTACATTTGATTTGTATCTATTAATGCTTAACTTCTTCTCATCTCATAGCAGTACCCTCATATATGCAAATTTATCATTAATTTTGTCAACAGACTTAAATTTGTAATATATACATATTTTCTCCCAACCCGCAAAACATCAACTTTCATTCTCAACTGCAATTTTATAAAGCAAACATTGTTTTTGGTAAGTTATTCCCAGACTCACCTGCAAGGCCCGTTGTTCTCGACTCAGTTGACTAGAATCTGCATACAGTTCAGTTGTAACACACTTGAATCGGTCACCTACGTAACCAGCAGAGTTTGCTATTCTCTTTGCCAGCTTAGATGGCTTAGGTTTCAGGAGTTTGCCATCATTAGATTCCATACCCTCAGTCCCATCTTTGGCATATGTCTGATTGATTTCAACACTTGACTGTGCATTTCCCATACAAAGCTGTTTGGCATCATCTGGCATTTTACAAAAAGACATAGCCAAGCCATCATTCCCATGAGCAGTCTCCAGAAACACAGAAGAAGGGGGAATAGTCAATCTCTCTCTATTATGGCTTGCTGAGAGTTCATCTTTCCTTAAGTTGAAGATTGATGGGTGTGGATTCTGAATTTGCTTAAAGTTGTATGCTTCATGGAAATTATTTCTCCCACATTCTTCTCTCATTACAATAAAATCTCTATGCTGAAAGGCTTGTTCCACCTTGTGCTTTGTAGGGTCATTTGTTTGATTACCATTTTCAATAGGGAAACTCGGATTTGTCAGACCAGTTTCACCTTTTGCATCTTGCTCATCTCTCAATTCTGCAAACATAAGTTTATCACTTTTGGTACTATTTTTATTATGACTTGAACTTTGGTGTGATTTCATATTTCTTTCTGCGGGTATTTCAAAGTGTAACTTTGTGCTGGTTTCTAGCATCTCTGGCAATCTGTTTCTCAGAGCAGGGTCTTCATAACGGAGCCTCTCGTGTGATCTAGATCTCCTTTCTGATTTATCATCTTTTAGCTCAAGAGCTGCATGGGAAAACAACATTGGATGCACAATTCCCATACCCAGTGCATCTTGATATGTCATAAAGTCACCACTGCTAGTTGGTAAGCTGTATGGAATAGTAGGTTTAGGAGCCAAATGCCCAGGGAAAAGATTGCCACTAGGTAACAGAACCGGATGAGGATACACAGGTCCTTTTCCATGTAGAGACAAAGGACCTAATGCTAAACCATCTGGAATTGGATATGGGAGATAGCTTCTTGGATAGGGCAATGGTGATCGGAATGCGTCATTTGGAGAAAAAAATATGGAACCTGGAGCAAGAGTGTTTTCATTTGTTTTGAACATAGATTCTTGATTATTGCATTTAGCTGCCTTATTACTATGCTTTGATGGTGGTGATAATGACAATGACGATGATAATGATACTGAAGGTTGTCCTATATGCTGTATGACAGATGCAGTGGTTTCTACAGAAATGTTAGTTTTGGGACAATCTACATTAGCATTTGGAGCTGGAGAAGCAGATGCTGGGCGACCTTCAGTTGATAAAGACCCTGAAGTATTATTAATTACTGTTTCCGTGCCTCCCATCCTAGGGCAAGAAGAACTTCGTTGTTGAGGCGTTACCCAGCTGGGGGTTTTGTTTTTCAACAGAATGTTTTTGCCACTGTTATCTTCATTAGGAGCTGGACCAGGAACCACCCAGGAGGAAGGTGCAGTGCTAATTATCTCAGGTCTATAGACAGGACAACCATTTCCAGGAGAAATAGTTTCTTTTGGAAGATCACCTCCAGGTAAAACCAATCCTCCTCCAGCCCTGCTATGAACTAGCACAGTTGGTACCATTTTCTTAACATGATCAGACTTGATTATTTCTGCATCAACAACTTTTGATGACAAATCCAGGGGTTTGTCAATGATATCTTTGGTAATAGTTTGCTGCTTTTCTAATAATGGAGGGGATCTGCTATCTTTCCGGTCATGGCCTGTTTTCCTTGCATGCACTGCAGATTGCTGAGAAATTTCATTTGGATCATGTGTTTTGGGAGCTTTCCCATTTGAGACTCTGGAAGAAAATTCACTGCTTACATTCATGTATGGCTTGGGGAGTGCAATTGAAGAAGGAGAGGTTGAAATTCTGGAAAAGTGTTTATGGAACTCTGAGTAAGTATCTCCAACCTGTGTTGGGAGATGCATTCTAGGTGATGGCCTGGGTGAATGTGACAGCAAAATAGAAGGATCAGTTGGCATATTATTGGTAGCTGGTTTACCAGAGGGAACTCTGGGTGGTTTACTATTCTGAATATGTGGATAGGTATGAGAGTCTATGGGATTTGCTGGACTCACTCCCATCTTCCAAGATAAGCCTTTATCTGGACAGTGTCCCAAAGGGGGAATTGCAGGTGATGCTGATGTAGCCGAGATCCTCATCGGTGAAGCTAATGATGATGGAATGTGGGGAGCAACGTAGTGAGAAGGTGGCAAGTATAAAAAACGTTCACCATTTGTACATACAGGCGAATAAGTCACATGCTGTGGCAAGTTAAAATTGGACTGCTGAGGTAGCAAAGCCTTATACATATTCAATGAATACTTATTTGGTGAGTCAAGAAAAGGATAAATAGCACCCTCCATATAAGGATTTACCCAGGGTAGCCTTAGGTAACTAGCACCATTGACGCTGAGAGGACTTTGTTTGTCACTTGAACTTCTGTCCAAGCCTAAGGTCTCCCCAGTTGGAACAGAACTCTTTTGTATTCCAGGTGGTGTTTTGTAAAGAGCACTGAAGCCATTTGGGTTCTTTCCAGCTCCATTTTCAATTGCTTCAGTGGGATTAGACTTGAACTGTATCTCTGAGTTCCTTTCAGGACCAAATCCAAGGCCAGCAATAGCACTTGTAGCATCCCGGGTCTTGTCTGAGCCAAGTCCACATACATTGGAATAGACAATACTACTGGGGACTCTAAGTCCTTCCCGCATAAGTCCAGAACGATCCATAGTCAGAGCTGCAAGGCTGTCAATGTGATGCACAGCCGTTGTATCCACCTTTGAGGAATAAAAAATGATGTTACTTTGGCATCTAATGAAAATGATAATCAAGACTACAGTTGGTATTTTTAATCAATGGAAACAATAGGCTTTCTATCATTAAAAATATACATCAATAAACATAAAGGAATTTAACCATTTAAAAATTGTAAAATGTTTCACACAGGAATGAAAGAAATCTGTCTTTTGTCAACTAAGTTTTATTTATTTTTTAAATTAAGAATAATTTGACAGGCATCCAGATCCTTTCCTACTTAGCAAACATCTATGTAGATACTACCTTTAAACAATAATCTCTCAAACTTTTTCCTACTGAAATGACACATTCATAAAAAGAAATAGATTTCAATAGTCATATCTTTATCATCTATGGTCCTTTTTTAGGGGGATCATTATAGAACAAGTGTCAATGCACTGGTATACATATCCATGTATCTAAAGTAACAAATGAGAGAAAATATCAAAATAATACTTTTAAAAATTCTCCTTACCAATTAGAATAGATTCCAACTGTATACAAACACTTAACAAAAAGTCCCATGAACTCAATAGGATTTACTCTAAGTAAATAAGTATAAAGTAGCATACAATTATAACTTCAAAGCCTACTGATTCCTAATAGGATGTAACCTGTTGTCTGTGGAGATTCTGAGTCATCCAGGTCATAGTTGTGTCAAAGGTGCTTTTTCAAAAGGCTGGACTGTTTTTTTTTTCCTTGAGGAAGACGAAGCTAGCTAGGCACTCTCAAGACACTTAGACTATAGTAAGAGTTCATATCCAAACTTGTGCAATTATTAATCACAGAATTCCTACGTGTGGGATGGGTAATTGTAATATTATTTGGACCTACTTCATGAACTAGCTATATCATAGAATAAGAGGCCTTAGGACTCATTCTAAACAAAATATAGCATGGGAAAGTTTTACCATGAAGCCTTATTCATGCCACAAAAAAGAGAGATCTTAATGTCTAAATACCACATCTGAACAGTAGTGAACTAAATGCTTCATCACCTCCAACTGTACTTATTTGTAAATGAAACAATATATAACAGGTTAACAACAACAATTGTATCTTTAATCTGTATTATCTGTTTCTTACCACACTGTGGTTCAGGTGATTTTCTTCCCTTAATTCCAGCCTGCTTTTCAAGACATCTCCATCATTTACAGGGATTTTCCTGTTTTAAAGGCATGTTTAAAAACAGGTTTAGAAATAAAATTATGAAATTTATATCTTGATATGACTACTTTTTCCTATTAAACTATACATTAATATGCATTTGTGAATACTAGGGATACACAGTATTCCGGATTGTAGGCAAAAGAATGCAGTGGAGTATAAAGGAGCCTGAGAATAACATCTATAGGCATTCATTCAGTTTCAAAAGTTTTTTTCTATAAAATGAAGTGTAGTGTTTCTTTAGAGACATACAATAACCTTCCTAGTTAACATTCCTGGTTGGTTTATCTTTTTTAAAAAATGAAGGAAGTAGAAAATTATCACACCCTCCTAATATCATACAAAAAATGAGCTGTTCAGTGACAAAGAGGAAGCCACACATCTGTGCCTCAGCAGTGCTGAGGCCCAGGGACTTGTTATCATAGAAAATGCCAATAAAAAAGCTCCTTGGTGCCAACTTTCAAATCCCAGGGACACAATTGCTGACATATAGCAGAAGGAAAGTTTCATCATTACCCAGAAGAGCCAATTCTAATCTATGATATTTAAAGTGACACAATCAATATATAAGATAAAGCAGCACCCATATTTTTTACAGTTTTGATCAAATATTGTAGCAAAACACAGCTGGCCAAGCACTTTAATAAATTTTTATATGTATCCTTTTACTAGTGCCTTGATAACATAATGCCAAAAATCCTCATCTGCCATGTTTTGTAATTTATTTTTCTTCTTTCTTTCTTTCTTTCTCTTTCTTTCTTTCTTTCTTTCTTTCTTCTCTTTCTTTCTTTCTTTTCTTTTTTCTTTCTTTCTTTCTTTCTTTCTTTCTTTCTTTCTTTCTTTCTTTCTTTCTTTCTTTCTTTTTTCTTTTTCTTTCTTTCCGTATCACTTTAAACTAAAAAGAAAAAAGCTATATATCTTCGGCAAGGTTAGCAGTCTATAGCCTTTAGCATAACCTCTAGGAGAGACATCAGGTAATAATTGTTTGTCATGTCACTTCAGAGTGTCAACAAAGTGGGTTTCAGAAAGAAAAAAAAGTGGGGTGTCAAAAAGAGAATCAGCTACTATGTGCACTTCCAATCAGAAAACCACTGAGGAAATACGCTCAACAGAACAATTTTGTAACATTGAATACAAATATTGTACTTACAATCATTTTATCAAGTTTCCCATAAAACTTACTCTGAAAACTTTTATTTGTAAAATGAGCAGATGAATGCAATGTTCTCTACTATGGTAATAGAAAATCTCCAGTAATAATGGTATAGTTTAAGATTTCTGATACATAAATATTTACCTGTCTTCATTAATTCCACACATGCGGACCCTTTCACTGCTCATCCAGCTATGAACATTGCCATACAGGGGAGTTGCAGAAAGCATGACGTCGTCACTTAGAAGAGACTCTTTCTTCACAAGTGTTTACAATCTATTTAAAAACAAGAACATATGGAATTGAGAAAACTGGCCTAGAAGGAAATGCAAATATCACAGCAGAATCACCAGACTTTTTTGATAATTAATTCTGAATGCGGGATTGGAAGATAATAAAAGTGCATAGTTTACACACACACACACACTAAAAAATGCACTGAAGAAATTGATAGATCAGATAAGATAGAAATTTTCTCTTCATACACTTTCTGAGAATTAAGATTTATTCCATACTGTTGACAATCTAACACTTTTAAGAGTTTCATTCAAATTTAGAAAACTAAAATCATTATATTTTTATGAACAAAATACACCTGGCTTGTACTCAGGAGAGAGACAACCATTTAATATTCCAGCAAAGTATACCTATGTATACCTATTTCATTCTTCTACACTATTACTTTGAAAACATAATGGAACTAGGCTCTAGAATGAATAAGCCATCAAAGGAAATCCAACTAACACTAATTAGTTGTATCATTTATTGTATGTATTCCTGGCTCAGCTAACTAAAGATGTTAGAAATTGTAGTACAACGTAAGTGACAGATCGATCTACTATACTGCCAAGCAGTAAAACCATAAAATATATTAAACAAACAGTTCCAGCAGAAAACTATTATCTATCTATCTAATATGCTGCTTCAATCACTAGAATAGACAATTAATATGTTAGCATTTAAAACAGCAGAACAAAAATAATAAAAAGAAACTAGAACCAAGAAAACAATACTTTAACACATTGGAGAAAGGATAAACCAAAGTCAATCACAACTATAACATAAATAGACAATTAGGGAGCAGCTCACTCTATTCCAAGGCCTTCTGAAAGAGCCAGGTTTTCAGAATTTTATGAAATCACAGTAGGATTAGGGCTATGGAGATTTCAGTGGAACAATGTTCCACAAGATAGGCATACTTACAGAGAAGGCACGTCTCCTATAATGCTGGGACCTGGAACATGCCACTTTACCAAATCTTTGTGGTTGGGGGAAAACAACAGGAGAAAGATGGTACTATAGGTAAGCAGGTCTAAAACACAACCAACACCTTCAATTGCACTAGGAAGACCAGGATAGTTAGTTCAGTTCACAAAGCAAAGATGCTGAATGGACAAAACAGAAGTTCCCATAACTACTCATACGACTATATTCTGTACCAGTTGTCACTTTCAGTAATTTTCAAGGGTAAAGTGTAAAGTGCACTTCAATAGTCCAAATTTGAGGTGACTATGAAAAGGACTTCCTGATCCAGGAAAGAATGTAATTAGTGCATAAGATGGATTTTTGGAAAAGTGTTCATGGCTGCAACTGCCACCTAGTCCATTGAACATAAATTGAGGGTCCATGAGAATTCCCAAATTATGTACAAATTTTACCTGGAAGAACTAAATTTCTGTAACTGGAAAGTTCTTGAAACCAAAGCCATTCAGTCCCATTCCACCCTTTATAGACTCCAGACACTTTATAGATCTCCCCAACACTAACTGCTTGGCCAGGGATCAAAGTGTAAAGTTGCATATCATCCACATACCAATGATGGTTGATCACTTACTGATGGATGGATGTCATCTAACACTATTATGTAGCTGTTGAATAGAAGCAGGAAAAGTATTAAGCCCTTTGGAACCCCATACAGCAAAGGTTTCAAACTAGGTGTTTCCTCACCTACTAACACTGATTAGAACCAGTGCAAAGGAAGAGGAGAACCATCATGACCTCATTTCCATTCCTTGGAGATTGTCCATAACAATACTATGATTGAAGGTTTTAAATGCCACTGACAGATCAGACTAGTGAAGTTGTACTATTTCTATTTCAATCTTGACAGAGACATTCCACAAGGGCAATCAGTGCCCTATCAGTATTATATTCAGCCGTACTAAAAAAAAAAAGCCTTATTGAAAAAGGTCCAGATTATCTTTGATAGGTCTCGATAACCAGAAGAAACAAGTGATCAATACATAGCAATGCTAAGATTCTGAAGGACTCTGTCCACTTCCTTCCTGCAGGTTCAAACTCCTCTAGTTTGAATAGAGCAGGGCTCCTGTTCAGTCAGTTCCCCAGAACATGTCCAACCAGAGTCCATTGAATGAATTCAAGTGTCAGATACCTAGAAGATTCCTCACAACAGCTCTTCTAATGTTCATCATGGCTCTCCAGCCACATACAAGTTAACAGATTCTTAAAAGAGGGCACTGGATGGCATTCTGCAAATATGAGATAGGAGTGGGAAAATAATTACATTTTGCTGCCCTTATCACCACCATGTTGGTCATAATATAAACTCATGCAAATGTTTAGACTCATTCTTCTTATTTCTCCAGCTCTATGTGTCTTTTCTGACTCTTCATTTATTGACACTCCTCCAAAAACCCAAGGGGTCCAACAGAATCACAACAGAAGTCATTCAGATGCAATCCTATCTAAAGCCATTTCAGAAAACAACTAAGACATCAGGTTAACTTCCCGCCCAAATATTCAGAAAACTCCCCAGGCACTATCTGGAAATCAAATGGTATAAGGGAACAACTGATTTAATAGTCCCAATTTTTTATACAGTGGGAAGCAGGACTAAAAATCTCCAAAGAAATCAGAAAGTAGTTTTAATATGACAAAAGATAGGTATTAATGTTCTTTATCCTCAGATTCCTTCATATTTGCCCCAATACAGGGACCATATCTAATATTTGACCACCCATGTATGTTGCTTATCTTGTCTTAAGTGGGTTAGGCTTGGATAGCTCTTTACAGGATATAAGAGTTACTAATCTTATTAATATAATTCTTTTTCATATATTTTAAGCCTCAGTCATATAAAGGGTCACATAAGAAAGCATAAAGAAAATAGTGCAACAAATCACTCTTATCAGAATTCATAAAAGTCCAGAATCCCACTGAAATCAACACAGTTCTTATTGTTTGTTGTCTCTCGCACACTTTGTAGCAAATTTCTGGGAATCTTGAAATCCAAAAAAAAATCAAGAGTTCTGATTCCATACCAACACAGCATTGAAAGGAGCCATTTAGACCTTTCAAAACTCTGCTCAATGCAAGAATCCAAACCAAAGCATCCCTGCAGATGGCTGTCGACTCTGGTTGAATATACCAGAAGCAACGTTCACATCTCCAATGACAGTTGGCTCCACTAAACACTTTTACTGCCGCAAAGCTTTTCCCAATATTCAGCCAAAATCTACTTTTCTGTAACTTCTGTGTGCCACATCCTGCAGTCCAACAAAATAGAAGTCCTGATCTTTTCTCTGTGACATCCCTTCAGTCATATTTTCTAAAATCTAAAACAGTGCCCCCCCCCCAAACATTTGGGCACCAGGGACCAGTTCCATGGAGAGTTTTTTCTGCGGACCAAAGGGGATGTGATTTCGCATTCTGCCTGTATCCCATGGATAGGGCTTTGCTTGTTTGCGTAGCCCAGTTTCTGGCATGCCGCAGCCTGGTGCCAATCCATGGACCGGGGTTGGGGACCCCTGATCTAAAATACTCAATTGCCCTCAGCTCTCTTTGTAAGATTTAGCTTCTAGTCCCTTCAGCATCTTTCTCTTCTCAGAACCAGTTTCTGACTCTTTGTGTGACACCTAGAACTGGGCCCAGTGCCATGCCCAGAATTGGATGCAATATGTAACATGGTGTCCAACTAATGCAAAACTACTTCCTGTGATTTGGAAGCTACACTTTTATTGATGTAGTGTAAACCTGCATTTGTCTTCTTAGTAAATATGTCACACCGCTAACTCATATTTACTTTGCAATCTGGTACAATTCCAAGATCTCAGCTCCCTATATGTAATTCAAGACAGATGGCAACACCTAGTTGGCTGAACTCAGAAAAATTAAGCAGAATTGGACCAGGTTATTATATGGATGGCAGATCACCAGAAATTTCCAGGAATATAAACTAGGCTAACATTTAAAAAGAATATTCCTGGAATAGGTTAACATAGAAAACTAGTTCCATACTATTACCAACAAGCCAATACAAATTTGTCTGTATCAAAGAGCCAAGATGAGCCAAGGGAGACAGTACAATTTATTATTAAAGCTTGAAGTCCTCCTTTCTAACCTGAGCATTTTATTTCTTTTATCTCATTGAAATATTTCACATATATCTTGATTAAATTTCTTTCTGTTCTTTTTAGCCCATTTCTTTAACTCATTAAGATTAATTTTTTTTCTGTCTCCAGCAGCATTAGCTATCCTATACAGTTGGGTGTCATCTACAAATCTGAAATCCTCAACCATCTCATTAAGAAAAATGTTGAAGAAAACCAGGGTCAAAACTGCACTTTATGACACCTAACTTGATACCTCCCTTCAACTTCTTAAGGAAACACTTTTTGAGTGCCATTTTTAAATTAACTGTTGATCCACCTAACAGCCTTGCCAACCAGCTCATAATTTAACATGTTTGCCAATCAGAATGTTATGGGCTTCTCTGTGAAATCACTAAATGTATATGGAGATTCTCAGTCATCCAGGTCATGGTTGTCCCAAAGGTGCTTTTTCAAGAGGCAACTGGACTTTCTGAAGAAGCTTCTTGCATGAGAAGCGAAACGTCTTCAAAGAAAAACCAGAAAGTCCAGTTGCTTCTTGAAAAAGCACCTTTGGGTTCTCTGTGAAATGTTTTGTTGAAGTCAAGATATATTTAATTTGTAGCAGTCAGATAATCTATAAAGGAAGTTACCCACTCAAAAATGAAATAAGTCATTAAACTGAGTCTAAAGAGATGCCCTGGTATGGAAGCAGAGTGAGAGTGAATCTTTGAACATTTATCTCAGGCAGAAATCCTATTCATCACTAAAACAATAACAAACAGCATGTCTGTTTCTATTTTAAATGAAGTTTCTAAGATCCCAATCTCCAAGAAAAAGCTGAAGGGGCTATGGACTATGAAAGTTGGACTGTCATAAATAAACAGGAGGTTCTAATTTTAAAATGGTAACATTTTAATTTTCCTGGAGTAAGAATTTGCATCTCAGCCCAGAAAGGTGTTAAAAATAGTTAGTAAACTCCTCACTCTTGATTTGATTAAGTAACCAAACCCTAGTGGCTTTTACCATTGGAGTTGTTGTTGCTGAGCTGCTGCTGCTTTGAGTGCTTTCAGTAATTCAATGACGCCTGTTCACTCCAGGGAAAGAAATCATTAGCGGGCTCACTGGAGAAGCATTAGTAGTCCAAAAGGATCAGCGCTGTGTGCAATAGGGAAGGAAGGTGAAAAGCAACCAGATTTTTGTGTCCAGAAACAGAACAACTTTGCTTGCCTTTATTCCTTCCAGAACAAGCTATCTTCACCAGCATTAAATTCTACTTTGCTGCATGAGTGAAGTGTCAGGACAAGCTGCATTTTATTAACCCGATTATCCCAACGCATGATTTATTCCAGTGCCAGATTTTAATTGTTCTTTGGAGGCTCAGTCGATTATTTTGATTGAGGTTCAGCCTACATCCTGCTGTTAGATGCTGGGTTAATGGGAAAGGATTTTAACACACAGGATACTCCCTTCAGGTTTTCCTCTCATCAGAAAAGAAAGAAAAATGCAGGCAAACACCAATATGAGTTAGTGATGTCTTATATTACACACTAAGTATGCAATCCTATATATGCACTAGAGAGGCCATGGCATTGAGCCCATATTGGATTAATTGGAGGTAAAATGTTTTAGGTATAACAATAGCACTTAGACTTCAGTGTTTTACAGCCCTCTCTGGGTCCTCATTTTACCGATCTCAGAAGGATAGAAGGCTGAGCCAAATCTTGAGCCGGTGAGGATCGAACCCCTGGCAGTCAGCAGAATTAGCCTGCAATATTGCACTATTAACCACTGCGCCACCATGGCTCATAGGTATGGTGTTGCACAGCAACAAATACTGAAAAGACATGTTCCTTGTGTACAGTTATTAGTTTAAATGGAAGTCACAGAATCCAATGCACAGAACAAATAGATTTTAATAAAATGACATGCTCCCCCAATACCTTCCAGACTAACTAGCTCCCAAATCACTAGAACAGGAAACCAAATCATACCCTTCCTTTTCCTCCTTCCCTTCCCCTCCCCTCCCCAACCCCTTCCACTATTACCATAGTGGCTAGAAGAAATTATTGTGCTATCATTCAAAAGGAGTTATTCCGCTGGAAAGATGGGCTTGCTGAACAGATTTACTGTTTTCCAGATGTACCGCTCTTAATGTTTTCAAACAGAGCAGCCACTGCCTGGAGAGAGTGATTTAGAATTTTACATAGTTAGTAGTCGCCCAGTGTGCTGCCTCATCTATAAGGAATGGAGTGGACCAGGGGCGGGTTCTGGATTCTTTTGCTGCTGGTTTGCTCAGGGTCGCACCGCGCACGCGCACGTGCAGCAATAAAAAAATAGCTTCTGCACATGCGCAGAAGCAAAATCCAAGATGGCAGCGCCCACGGAGACACCGACAGAACTGGCTCCATGATGTCATCGCCAAGTTACTAACGGTTCTAAAGAACCGGATAGAACCGGTAGCAACCCACCTCCGGAGTGGACACAAAATCCAAATAGAGAAGGTTGTGTGAGAGGAGGGAAGGGCACCACTCACTCTCACTCCCCTTTCTGAAAATAAAACATGGTAGGGAGCCTAGTTATTGAGCTTTTGATATTTTTGCTAGTAATGCATTGCTGCTATCAGCTGCACGCCTGCCTGGTTAAGATGTTCATATTTTGGAACAACAATAACAAAAATCACTCTAAGAATGAAATGCCCAAACATGCTGTTTTGGAAGTTCCAATGAATGGAAGCACTCACTTCTAAGAATCCTTAATTTAGAAACACATGAAAACTCTTAAGTAAACTGTACAATAATAATCAGTGTAGGTATGATAGTCTACCTTCCATGAGACTGCAAGAATCTTAAGAATCTTAAGAAAGCACTGAGAAAAAGAAAACTATTTTGCTATCTACTGCAAGACAAGCATCTCTCTGCTATTCCACTCTGCAAAACTGCCTCAAGCGGAGGTGTTTGCAGAAAGAGGCCCTGCATGAGGCTTGCACAGCCAGCTCTTTGAGCACCGCAGCTGCATGCCGGTGAGTGAGATGAAGCCACTGAATTAGGAGCGAACGTTTTTCAGGATCAGAGGTTGTTCTGGGTGTGTGCGGTGGCTGAGCCAGTTCTTGGGGATTGTGCAAAATAAAGCCAAGCACTATGATCAGTGTGTGTTCCTTTTGGGAGGTGGGTGGGATGACAAGTTTGCTAGTTCTTGCTCGTTTTCAGGGTCATGCTTTGTAGTTGGATACGTACATACGTTATTTATAATCACCACCGCCCTGATGAACTTTTTGTGAACTGTTTAAAAGTGGAGGTCTGTTGAACAAACAGCGGCGCCACTGCCAGCCATAATTTCATTGCAACAAGCAACAGACTTTAACTCTTCAGATTCCCGTCATTGAGCCTTTCCTTGTAGGATGGAGAAAAGGTGGGGGGCAAGAGGAGGGAGTAAATGCTGCTTGTGTCCTTGATCTATGACTGTTCGTTAGATAAAGAACTTTTTCTAAATAAAGCAGTCCATTACTCACTACAACAGGAACATTTAGAATTAGTGACTAATGCAGGTTTTATACTTGGAAACCCTAGTGAAATCACTTACTTGCTGACATTCAATCTCCAGTTATACTAACTTAAACCTAAATAAATAACCATTCTCACCATTTCTCAGAAACAAGTCCAATCAAATTCAGTGAAACTGATTCTTAGTCACTAGTAGATAAGAACAGGCTTTTTTAGAACTGAGTTGACCTTAGGTAGTAAGGAGCCTCAAGAGTGATGTCAAGAGATGGACCTATACTAATAAAAGTTGAAAATGTAGGTAGAAATGTTTAGGCTACAGATCAGCCCTGTTTATTTTGCATAACTAAGTTTTCAGGGAAGTTGGTTGGGTAGCATTTTCATTTCCTGTTTCAAAATAAATTTATTTTATTTAAAAGTAATGTTTAAAAGTATTGCATGTGGTTAAATATTAGAAACTCTTGGCCTACTTGGCTCGACCTTAAATTTAGGTAGTTTCTACTGGTTTTTAGGACCTTCTAACTAAGAATTATAGAAGTCAAACACATTTAAAGAATTCAATCAGAAATGGGTTAAATTTGTCCCAATTACAGTATTGTGTGTATGTTCATGTGTGTTTGTGGGTGAACACACCCTCAGAATCAGTATGATTCCTGGCAACTGCAGTTTTCTAGAGCTAGGTTGTAATGGTAATTAAGGCATCAGGCTAGAATAGCAATAGCACTTAGACTTATATACCGCTTCATAGTGCTTTTACAGCCCTCTCTAAGCGGTTTTACAGAGTCAGCATATTGCCCCCAACAATCTGGGTCCTCATTTTACCCACCTCGGAAGGATGGAAGGCTGAGTCAACCTTCAGCAGCATGAGATTTGAACTGCAGAACTGCAGCTAGCAGTCAGCTGAAGTAGCCTGCAGTGCTGCACTCTAACCACTGCGCCACCTCGGCTCTATTAAACCAGGATTCTGGTTTAATCCTGCCCTGATCAGATGTCAATAGGGTTACTCTCTCTCAACCCCAAGAAACAGGCAAGGGCAAACCACTTCTGAAAAATCTTGCCAAGAAAACTGCAAGAACTAATCCAGGTATCTCCAGGAATCCAACCCTGACTCAAGGTTATATATTATTCCACAGCAATTCTCTTTGGTGGCATGGTAATATAGATCAGTGAATTTGAAAAAGACATGGGGGAAAAGACGGGGGGGGGAGCCCTGTCCTAGAGTACAGACCGTTTTGTTCACTCCATTACAGAAAACTTTTAAACGTGCTCACCACCTTCCCATATTTAATGGCGTGGAAAGCACCCGACTGTTTAGCTGCAACTCGCGCATGCTGGGCTGCGCTACTTGAGTTGCCCGGTACTGCTGAAGGAACAGCAGTAACAGGTTCAGGTTCATTCCGCGCCAGGAGAAGCTAAGAGCTGCCGCCGTCGCGGAAAGAAAGGAACCGCGCCGCACCTCAAGAGCTGTGCGCGCTGGCTCGCCCAACCCCTTGCTGAGCGACGATGTGACCCAAAAGGCAAAAGTCAGGCTCTAACCGCCGCGTAGGCTACGGAATTTCCTTCCCAGAGGTATCTCCCTGACCGAGCTAGAACGCCGATTTGCAGGAGGGGATTTCGCTGCGAAGGGAGTGGCGTGCAATAAATGCATAAATAGCGCGTGCAAGCGGCAACCTGCTTCTCGATTCTCTCCCAGCCGAATCTCCCTTCCCCCTCCAGTCAACCGCGCTCAGGTTACAGGGCAGACGGGGGGGGGGGTTTAAAAAGGAATCCCGGCGCTTGGCCTCTCTGGCTGAACACCCAGTTCTCCGGGCACCATTGGCCGCCGAAACTCCGCGCCGTTGTGAGGCAGACAAACGCGTACACGCAGAGCCTGACTTGGCCGTTTGATCTTCATCTCTTCCCCTCCCCCTCCCCTTTCTTTCTTCAAAAGGGAAACGTTTGCATCTCCCTCGCAACGACAACAGACTTTTGGCAGCTTCTGACGCCAGCGGCTGCGGGCGCAGAAGCAAAGTTTTGCTAGCACGCTCCTGCCTTCAACAAACTAGAAAAACCTGATGCCCGCGGCCAAGGGAAGCGGCGGCGGCGGCGGCGCTTTGCTCTCGCCTCCTAGGAAGGAGGGGAGGGGTCAGGGGAAGCCATTCAGCATGTCAAGCCTCTCTCGTCTCCCTCCCCCGATCGCCTACGCTTTCCCGCGATTCTCCTGGCGAGGATGCCTTTATTGCTAGCGAGTGCACTGCAAAGGTGAAAGCAAAATAATCCACAAGGAAGCCCCATGGGGGTTCGGGCAGCCCTAGCGAGTCAGGAAGGAGAGAGAATGCACCGAGCACACGAGTTCCCTTTTGGCGCCTTTACTCTTTCCACCTCCAGCTCCTCTTGGCAGCCCGCCAGTTTCCACTGCATAAACCACAGCCGCCGTCAGCTGAACTGCAGGCGGCTCTAGCGAGCTACAGCGATAGTTAGTGTCGGCGAGTAATAGCGGGAGCCGAGCGAAACGCGTAAGACCTTCCCCAAAAAAGAAAGAGCTTTGACCGGCACACGCCTCGTAGCAGCTCTTTCAGTTTTCTCCGAAGCAAGCCGAGAGAAGGATCGCCTGTAAAACGGCGACTGCTCTCTCCGAATCAAGTGAGTTATAGAAGACTTACTGGCGTCTTCTATGATACTTTTGAACTCTTAGTCGAAACCGTTTATTCTTACTTGCATCGGTCATAAACTTTTAGGAGGGACTAGATAAGCACATCCAAAAACAATTTCTAATGGTCTTTTCTCAATCAAACTATAGTAACTTTACGAGATAAATTAGACTGGGAAATGGTGAAGTCGCGATACACACTGGCTGAGTTCATACTTGCGCTAACTTATTGCACGAGTTGTTGTACATACGTTATATTTCATTTTTCCTCCAGAGGCACAAAGTGCATAGATGCTACACTCTCCTCTGTTTTTCCTACAAGAACAAGGTAAAAAGATAGTGTCTGGCCCCAAAACATCCAGTCAAGTTGCGCTTCAATCAGGGCCCTAATCAGATTCCATAATTACTGTGCCACGCCGGCTTATACTATATGAAGCCCACCAGTTAACCTACGTGTAGTTAAAACCGATCTATACCTTAGAGGAAACAGATTCTGATCGAATATGGATACTTATAAGTTAAAGCGTTTTCTTACAAGTAAGCATTGCAGTTTAAGTGCGACCAAGTTCTTCCGTAGTGTGTTAATCAATCCCTAATGTATACTGAAGAACCTACTCGAATGTAGACATTTGAGTTCTTTTGCTAGCAATTACTGAATGCTTAATAAATGCGGTTGCATACATTTGAACGCACAGTTGTTAACAGAGGCGAAAGAAGAATATAAACAGCGATGTTTGCGAGGCGGCGAGATGGGAAACAGCGAAGTGACAGCCGCACGGATGGGGCGGCAGGAAAACTGACCTTTAGCAGAGATGTGTGGCATTTCGTCTGAACATAAAACAGCACAGTGCGCCTGCAAGTTCTTACGAAATAAAAATACGTATCGAAGCTCTTCAGAAAGCTGCTTAGTTTGGCAAAATAGCACGCCCGGTCAAATGTCGGGGGAGGGGAGCGGGAGGAGTATTACACTTCCTCTTCTCTGCGCTCTCTTTCGGTTCCCCCGAGGCTCCTAAGACTGTCACGTACAGAGAAGCGATCCGGACTTTCCAGTAACCACAATGCTGTTCGTCGGGACGACTGTGCACTGACGGGACAGACGCCGCTATTAAGCAAGCGATTCAAGTCCTGACACAGATAATGAGTGTAGTGGAAGGAGGGAGCGTCGCTCTTGCAGCTTTGGCCACGGAAAAAGCTGAGTTTTAGGAGCTGGAGCAGAACTCCTTGCAAATCGAGGAACGGCGTGTTGGTGTGGCAAGAGGAAGCAGCGGTGTTAGAAAAATGTGGCATCCGCGGCCAGGGGGTTTTCCTGCTGTCTCCGTAGACTCGGGGAGTCCCTGCTTTGAAAGAAACAGAGGCTCTAGCCTTTGCTTTGTTTCCCCGAGAGTGGGGGCACAATCGGCAGCTCATCAATTCTACTTTCTCATTACCGCCACCCAATCCTCTCTGTGGTTGCCTCTATTACACACTGAGCTTTAGACCGCATCCGCAGCACCAGCGTCTCGCCTCGTTTTTTCCAGTTTCGTATTTCCATAAATCGTGAAAAAAAGCGGTATGATTTCTGCCTTTTGACGCCATTTGCCAGCAAAACTTGTGAATAAGTGATGCGGAGAGAAAGGGAGGGAGGGGAGGCCGTCAATAAGGGAAAGGTAAAATGGCTGGTGAGCCTTCAAATAACCTTGCTGCCCGTCTTTCTCACCTCATTTCTGCCAGAGGCTTATAGAATGGAGAAACAGCGCCCTCCCCAAATGTCAGCCTGCGCAGTACATTTCCTCCACAGTACTAAATGCATGTGTGAAGGGAGACGGGCAGGGCAGGGCAGGCAGGCAGGCATGGAGTCCCCATTTCAAGGAGCTGCCCCCTTGGAAACTAGATTTAGACCCTTTTAACGCTATCACAAAAGATGGCCCTTTAAAACTGCTGCTTGAAGAGGGAGTACGGCACGGTGATCTCATCTCTTGCTCTACACCTCCTTCTCCCTATATACGGAGGATAAGAGTACAGAAGCAACCCCCATTTTTAGTTTTAAGGTAGAATTCCCAGAGTTCAAATAAAACAACTTTTCCCCATTACCACTGAAACGTTCTGTGGGAAGAACCAGTTCCCAACAACCGTTCCTGGAGCGGAGCAAAGCAAGCAAGCGAGCATACGCA
Organism: Thermophis baileyi; assembly: GCA_003457575.1. NCBI lineage: Eukaryota > Metazoa > Chordata > Lepidosauria > Squamata > Dipsadidae > Thermophis > Thermophis baileyi. The sequence goes on from QLTV01000471.1 coordinate 131,326, forward strand.
TGCTCGCTCTTTCTGGGCAACCTTAGAGCGACGGAGTGCAACCCAGCGATGGAAGACACTCACTTCCGTCTGGATAAGAACAACCCTCGGCCTTTCCCTTAGCTCCCACCTGCATTTAAACACCCCGTTAGATCTTTTTGTCTTAGTCTCCCGGACCAGGCGCGCCATTTTAGACAAATGCAGGATCAGCGGCGAAGTTGCTGCTTTCAGAAACAAGCAGGCAGCGACAGTCTTAGTAGTGGCGAAAGACGAGGAACAGTAGCAACAGCGGAGATCGCGTTAGCGCAGGGAGCGATGCATCCACCGAGCCAATCTGTTTGGCACGAATAGACCCGTCAGGTAGTTAAGCAAACATTTCTCTTTTTGGGTCGGCCAAACCAGAGCTTGGGGAAAACGCGGAAGAAGCCGCGCTGGCTTCCGCTGCCGGCTGCAGCCACAACCCCATTAACCTTTTGAAGGCCTCTTAGGCCCAGACGGAAGCAAAGCGTTCATTTTGCCAGAGTCGGCCTGAGGCGGATTTCCTGCGCCCCAGCCCCAAAGCTCTTTTTGGTCTCTCTATTCCTGGAAGGCCAGAAAAATTCGTGGTGGATGCTGGACTCCATAACATACAGACCACTGGGACCCAAGAACCAGGTATTGGGGGGGGGATTCGATGTGCACATTTATAGTTTGGTAAGAATGTTCCGGGGTTTGTTTTTTTTTAACTTAATTCACAGGCTTAATAAGGAAGTTCTGCTTAAGAAGGAAGAACCCACATCCGCAAACGTAGGGCCGTGACTTGTATGCATCTGTGCTGTATAAATAGACCCACGGCCTAGGAGCACTGAAAACAGGCTCGATTGATCCATACCCTGGCTTCTGTAAGCACCAAATCTAATGTTCACCCCCAAGATCGTACACGCTGATTCCTTTTCCCATTTAGCGTCGCACCCTCATGATTCACGAGTTCCTTGTCGTTTTTCTGGATCCATGGCTGCCTCAATTCGCTTGCGCCGCATTACAGCGTTGGGCCGATAGCCGAGCTGTACGTCCCTGGAGGGCAGGGGCGCCTCCCGTGTTCACCGGAGAAGCCAGCAGATATTGAATCACGGGCGAGTTGATTTTGCTTAATTGTGGCTGACAGTACCTGTGGTTTCCTCATTTACGGAGCAACAGCATTGAGGGGCCTGATTGATTGGGAGCGCAGCACCTCCCACTCCCTTTTCCCCGGCAGACACACACTCAGCCGCCACCTCCGAGAGAACTCTGCGTGAAGGCGAATCCCTCGGGAGGGGAAAAGAAGCCGCTTCTCATTATTCAGCAAATGGCCGGCGCGCCAGCAGCGAGAGATTCAGCTTGGTTGGTTCGCTGTCGAATGCTCTGCTGAGCTTAACTAGCCTTAAATCCTCTTGCTTCAGGCCCGTCTGCCTGCCTTTGCCTGCGTCGTCGGCCCCACCGCCTCCACCTTCCCTCCCGCCACCAGATTGGTCCGGGAGTTAAGCACTCGCAAAACCGAGGCGGGAGGGGGAGGCACCGCGGAATGATCGTCGCTTCTTGAAAAGCACTTAAACTGAAGGCCCCTTGCTCCTGATGGGGAAACCCAGTTTTTATTTTATATATAGATGGGGGGGGAGGGAGAGAGCGCGCCAGGCCAACCACTTTCGTGACGCCTAAGCAGATACGCGCCCGATCCAACACGCGAATTCTCCGTATCGAAACTACCTGCATTGGGGGGGGGTGTGTGGCAGGTGAATCTATGCTCATTTGGTTGCCCCCTCCCCAATTGGAGCGCTCCATTATTTATTTGAAAATTCCTACTATTTGTGTATTTAAATCAAGGAGCGCATCAGCCTTAAATATCAGAAACGGAGCCACATGGTAACCTGCAAGCCACTAGATAGGGAATCTTTTCCTGGTTAATATGAAATCTGTAGCTTGTATCTTAAAGGAGCCCATCAAATGAGAGAATTTTCCTATTACTCCTTTAGTTTTCTCTCATCTCCACGCTTGTCTTCCCCAGAAATGGTCACTCCATTAAACTGTGTCATGAACTCTTCTTAAAGGGTCTAAGACTCTTAAGTAGACATAAACCTAATTGGGGTGAGGGGGGCTACTCATAGCCTTAAACAAGAGGGGGTGTCTCTTCTGTGACTCAGGTCAGAGCTGAAGGTCACTTAGGTTGGGTCATGGGCTAAAGCACTCTTCCAAGAGTTGGATTGCATGGGAAATCTGGTAATGGGACTCGGTGAGCCCAAACACAACCACTACCCACAAGGATGCAAGTCAGCAGGATAGAACTCCAGCCTCCTGTCTTACAATGGGCCCCCACTTTCATAGTTAGTGTGCCGCCACTTGCTAAAGCAGCCTTAATAGCAGACCTGGACAGTCTGCCTTTTTTATAAACCAGAAGTGACAGCCCCTGGACAACAAGAAGGGGCCTGGAGCAAAGCTCAGACTTCGCAAGTGAAGTTTTATGGTGCAGCATAAGGCTTTTTCTCTCAGTGTGTTAAAGTCAGCCCTCAGCAGCCCCAAGAGTCTCAGCAGAGCCATCTTTGCCATCTTGAAGTCAGCCTCACATCCAGGTGGGGGGATGAGATTGGGCAGGGTAGCAACATTGCAGATGGGCGGCTATGAATTTTTTGTTGCTGCTTAGAGCCTTAATTACTGGCTCTTGATCCTTGGGACTAGGACTCGATAGCGCCAAGGTTAAAACGCCCAGAACAGCTCTGAGCAGATGTGAGCAAGTTGGCAGACACGCAAATGAGGTTTGCCTCCAAGCACGATAACAAGTGACTAATACATTGCATATCACTGAAAGAAAATTATTTTCCTCTAATTTGCATTAGCTCTTTCCCCCTTAACACCAAACTAAATAAACCAATGGCAGTCCACTATCGGAGGCAGCAGCGTAATCCTGGGGAAATAATAAAAATGCTGGGTGACTAAGAATTGTGGAAACACAGACAAGATTTGCCAACATTTTGGTGAGCCAGTTATGTTTATCTTGCACCTTTGCTCTAAGACAAAAGTAGTGTCACAATATTCCTAGAAAAAAATGGCAGGCCTCATGTTAAAATCCAATTTATTGCTCTGAACTGCTGGAGGGATCTTCTACCAAAAACGCTTTTTGCAAGGAAGCCGGAGGCTGACAAATATGCTATATGAGAGTTATAAATTCTATGTACAAATGTGAGTCACCCTTAAACGAATCAGCTCTTGCCCAATAAAAGATTCAGATTGCAAGCCAAATGAAATTTGTTTGAAAAAAACTGATTCTACAAGCCAAAATAAAATGCTGCTGTTCATACAATTGCGCTTTTTGGTCCTAAGTGTGCTTTTCAGAAGTAAGTTTCCTTGAGTTCAGTGAAGCTTATTTCCTGCAAAGGCACTATTAGGCCTGCAGCCCCAAAGCCTGTTCCATTAATTTCAAGCTCTTTAAGAGCAATTAACTCAGCTAAAAACAGGTTTCCTGTTAATTCAAATCTCCATCATTTTTGCATTTCCTACATCTGTAATTCAAATGCAGAACCACCTAGGGAAGCCAGAATAGAGGTTCAGTGAAATATGACAAGTTTCCTTTTTATCACATTCAGTTACTTGTGACATTGTGGCCCCTTACAAGTCATTTTCATATATATAGAAAGGTAGCATCTTTTATTTATTTAAATATTGTTATAAAGTCTCTCTATATAAAAGAGAGATTTCAATGTCATGAACATCACAAAAAATTCTTTCCTCTCCCCATACCATGGTTTCAGACCTAAGAGAAACAAGGCAAGTAGATGCACATGCACTAGGCTTCCAAAGTACATCCCAAGTAATACATATGGGAAGAGTTCTTGCATTTTAATGCTGGAAGAAATAGTACTCCCTCTTCAAGCACCAAGGCAAGAAGTGCCCCATACTTGAATGCAAGATATGCATTCACTTGTAGTGATATCTCTTCCAGTTGAGATAACTGCATAACCTATGAATTTGTTATAGGACCATAGTTTTGGATGCTATGATCTAAAACTTGTACAATATCCCAAGACGCCTACTTCTGATCTAATTTAACCTTATTGGGTGCAGACATCATACTATGATGATATACTACTATGATAAACATATTCAAACATATTCAACTTTATTCAGTATTTCACCTCCAGTGAAACAGAACCCACTACCATGAGAGAATCTTTACTTGCTGCCAAATATCTCTCACTGTTAAAAGTTGCTCCCAACATTTAATCAAAATTTTCTTCCCTAAAACTTCCTTGTTTATTCGATTTTATCCTCTGGAACACCAGAAAACAACTAGCATTTGTGTAACAAATGTTTAAAGACTACTGTACATCAAGTCTCCTCATTCAGGCTAACCAAACCCAACTTTTTCAACTACTCTTTGACTTGAATACCATCACCACCCTATCCAGGCTGCTCTCAACCTGATTCAGTTTTACTGCCTCCATAAAAATATTATGCCGACTATATGTTGTTAAACGTAGCAGGTTTTTTTCACTACATATAAGCAAAGAATAGATTTGCATTGCAGAGATTCCCAAATGGGACCTAATTAATTCCAATTATGAAAAGGAATGAAACTACTCCAATTTGCTCAGCTGCCATTGGACCAAAGCTAAGAGCTTTTTGTTCATGTGCAATCAAAGGGTCATTCTAGACAACAAACTCCAATTTTACTGAGCCAAAGCAAAGTGTAGCTTGGAATAAAACAAAATGGAATACTTTTACATTTTTCTTAAGCATATTCTTATGTGAAATATAGTATTGATTCTGAAAAGAATATATGTAATGATTCTTATTCTTGTGCCATATCCGTCATCGGAAAGACATTATAAAATTATATTGTTGGGCATCAAATTGTATATCAGTCAAAATCTTTTTCACATTTATGCTTCTATCATTCACATCATTGTCATCATTACAAAACCATTTCTCAGATAAAGGTTTTACTTTATATTTTATCAAAATAGAAAGAAGTGAGGTTCACTGGCATGGCCAGATTCTAAGGCCCTATTTTTAAAATAAAAAGTATTTGGGTCAATCTGGACTCCTGGTGGCATTGTGACCAAATGTGTGTGGTATTCCTGGTAAAAGAATAGAAGTGGCATGCAACTGCCTTCTTTCAGAATGATTTGGGACCTCTCAGTCTTACTCTAACACTGGAACTCCCTGCTAATCTCTCATCCAGGTAGTAGCCAGGCCCAATCCTACTTAGCTTCCAAGTCCAGGAAAAGAAAGCCAGATGTAATTGTAATGCATTTTCATTTAGCTACTTTGTGCGGGCACTTTTAAAATGTTATAGAAAAGCCTAAAATGTTTATCAAATCACCTGGTAAACCTTAAACCAGACAGAAAAGGCACAAATAATGAAAACTGATTAGATGAAGGGATGTGTGTGGTAAATGGTTTGCTAGTTTTCACATGGTTCCAAGGCTATTAGTTCCAAAGCTGGCACCAGAGTAAAATGCAAGCTGTGAGTTAATTTTCTTTTGCTGCTTCAGTCTTGCTCTAAAAACAATAGTTAGGTTCTCAATTCATCCAGGCAGGACCAAGTCTGTGCTTTAATTTGGAGTACCGTGCAAATTGATCCTCTGCATATTTACTTTACTGAATTTAGCACAACATTCTCCCTTGTAAACCTGGTTAGGATTGAATCTGGTTTATAACAAAATTATCAGCAGCATTTTTCTCTTAATAAAATGGTTGAAAATAATTATGAAATGTATTGTAAAAGTTTGGAGGAATCTAGCAAATCTTGCTGGGATTAAGTGATAAGTCAAAATCTCTACTATTTTTACCTCAACAATTTTTTGCAAAAAAATTAAAAATAGGTTAAATTGGAGAAAATCATGTGAACTTTAAAAAATGAGGTCTTGCCCCTTGTATATTTATATTAATAAAAAGGAATAATTGTACACCAAAGTGTTTTTAGTAGCACATAATGAATGCTATTGTGAAACTGGTTCTGTTGTAGCATAAAAAAGTAAGAATAGCAACCTGTTGTTTCAGAATTAATTATTTTATTTGAGAACTTCATAATTTAATAATTAAAAAACATGCAAGCTAATTAATTTGATAAATACTGGAAAAATGTTCTAACCTTATTATACGCTCATGTATTTCTGTTTGGAATTCTCATATTGTACATATCAAAATACGCAAACATATTATGCATTAATTTCTTCTCCTTTTCTCCTTCATTTTTGTAAGGCTTAATACAGTAATTTTCTTCCATGACAGTTAGGCAATTTTGATTCAGTCAGAGGAAGTTTCATTCCACTATGAACAAAAGTGATGCTTACATGTGGACTTCCCAATCATCCTCCACAACCAGACTAAATGCTTGAGAATGATTAGAGCCCGATTTATTCAATGTGGTGTTCATATCATTGCCTTAGACCAGGGGTGTCAAACTCTCATCATCACGGCAGTGTCACATGACGTATCACAACTTTTTCCCCCTTCACTAAAGGGGAAAAGTGGGCATGGCCAGCGGGTGACACATCTGGCCCGCGAGTTTGACAGCCCTGCCTTAGATCCAAGCCTCTTGGTTGAGTTTTGCTTTGTGAAAGCTCTTGGTGTTCTACTTTTAAGTAAAGACCATTTATATTTAACTTAAGGATATGTTTGCAAGTTGGAGCTGGCTTATAACAGGCTCTTGGCCTGGAATAAAAAATACTTAATCCTGAAATAATATAGAAATTTACTTTTAGCTGGTTTTCATACTTTAATTTCTCCCTTAATATACCCATTTAAGCAGAGTCAGATGAGAAATCTTTTTTTTAATGTTCTTTGCTGTTATTTATATGGGATATTTCATTTGATATGGCAATTAATTCCCTGATACGTGAATTATATTGAGAGCTAGTTGCTCTGGCATCTGCTGCTAAATAAACTGGTGATCCAGGATTTCCAGCACTGATTCCTACTTGTAGGGGCTAGAAGGGAGGGAATACTTTTATCTTCTCCAGTCAATTTGCAGAAAAAAATGTCCATCTATCTACCTCTTGAATGAAGGGGTAGGCAGACATTTACACTTTTTCTGATCAAATGTATTTAATGGAGATGTGAAAAACAGTATGCAAAGTATTTTGCATAAAAGCTTGTGGATCTCTGGATGGCTGTGGACTGCAACCTCCATGTTTCCCATTGGCTAGGGCACTGAAGTTCAGCAATTTTTGGAACAGATCCCTAATCCATAACTTTCACCATAGACTTTGCATATGGGAGCAAGCCCTTAAGAGACATTTGCCTCCTCAGCTATGGTGTATTTTAAGATAGGTAATATTTCCCTGGCATTTTTAATTCCTGGCATCCACTAAAGACCAGAAGCCCTTATTTTCTCAAGATTTCCTTTTAATATTTTCAGATTGTTGTTTTGTCTTACATACTACATGTAAAGAATAATGTAATCTCATGTATGATTTAGGTTTTATATATTATTGAAAAGTCACTAGTCAGTTTTAGAAATCTTAAAAGCTGAAACTGAGTTACATAAAAAGCAAATTGTATTAATTGGATATAATTTTATTATAAATTATTTTTAAAGTGAAAAAAATAAGAGATGTAGATTCTAGTTCTTCAAGCATTTGTCCTGGTTATACAGGATAAAGAATAATCTCAAAGGGCTAGTTAAGGTGTTTTTTGATTCTGGTCAGGAACTAGCCCACATTCTTAACTCCCCAATGGGCAAGAGCAACTTTCAACTGGGGTTACTGTGCATAATGATAATAACCTCCCAAGCAGCAAAATCCCACTAGTTGCCCAAGAACTCTTTAATGTCTTATGTTCAATTGTAACATCAAACAATTCCAGCGTTAGTCAAAGAATATAGGAGTCACAAAACCTCTCAGTGGAATCTGTTTACACATTAAATGAATATTCCTCAGTGATGAGATAAGCTAAGATGTGTATGCATGTGTGAATCAATCTTTAGTTAAACTAAAACATGTTAATGTGTAGATCTCTGTAAAATTAAGTAATATGCAGGTGTCGGATAACTTGCAGAAGAATTTTAAAATAATATACCTATCCCCTTTTATACAATGTAAGACGACATTTCCCAATAATTTAAATCATCTGTCCTAACACACAGGTAACTGGGGAATAAAGTTCACAGAATTTCTGTGCATTTTCTTCTCAACCTATTCTGCAAGTTTCTAACTCAAAGAATGGAGGAAAGATGGTTTTCTTCTCTCCCCCCTCTCCCCCCCCCCGGATAAAAAGAAAACAACCCATCCCACCAAGACTTCCAAGGAACCTTTCAAATCTGTTGAGCCTGCCCTAAAGAAGCAGGAAGAGGACGCCGCCTTTGTCGGGTGTGCTCTCTGCAAGAACCGGAACGAAGCTGTCGTCCCCTGCCACCACCCCCCATTTAGCTTCCTCTCTCCCTCCTCCCTCTCGCCATAGTGAGAGCTTTGTGTAAAAGCCGAAGAGGCGCTGGCTGCTCGCGCTCCCAACAGCTGTCACATTATTTGCACTAGCTGTAAACAGCCTTCGCGCCCCCCCTTCTTTCGCCCGCCTCCCCATACCACATAGTTAAATCCAGACTAACAATCCCCAGTTAGAGATCAAGCCAACAACAGCAGCATTGTGTCTGCCTCGGTCGCTTTAGCATCTCTCTTGCAGCTGGTTTACTCAAAACAAGGAGCCCCCTCTCTTCGTTTCTCGCCCGGGAAGCCAGGGAGCTGTTTGTGTCAGCTGATCCATCATTCCATGAACCTTCCCTGTCAATCTAGGAGCGTTTTTTTTTTAAATAAAAAATAAAAAGCTTTCCTTCCACGCAGAGGGAGGCCGTCCGCCCACTCGCTCCGCCCGCGCTAGGACCTTTCCTCCCGGAAAAGCCCGGGCAGGTCCGCCATCCAGTGCGCCCCCCCTCACGCCCAGCTGTGTTAGCTTCGCCTCTCCTGGGTTCAGTCTCAGCCAGACACGCTGACAAGGTCGTGCTCCGACCTCGGGGCCCCAAGAAGCCCCAGGCCTCTTGTTCCGGAGGAGACGTTTCACAGCTAGTGACCGTTGCGAGCGGCGCGCTGAGCGGAGGAGGGAAGGAAGCAAGGAATGAGAGCTGGGCTGCGCAGCCACTTCCCGCTTGGCCGTTGCTACTGGTCTTCAAGGCCCCCTCCGTTTACCCAGGCGATAAGACAGAGCTGAGACTCCCGAGGGGCTTCAAGAAAGCTGCCAGGACGATAAGGGCTTTTACCACTGACGGGCCCGCGTCCTCGCTGCGCCTGAAGGAGGAATGAGGAAATCTTCGCCAAGGCCTCCCACTGTGGAGATCAGGCGCCAATTCGACGATCTTCCAGCTCAAGTCGTTTGCCGGACTCCGCATAAAGCCGGTTCGCCAGAGCTGAGAAAAGGAGCTGCCGTCTATGGCCAAATTCCTTTTCGAAAGAATTTTTCTCTTCAGATGGAGGGAACTGTTGATGTCACAGCACACTACACTTGAAGGTGGTGGGCTGGAGTTAGCGAGTTGCAGAAATCCTGCTTTTGCTTCGTAAACTACTTATGGCCTAGCACGGAAGGGCGAGCATAGCCTGAATACGGAGCTAGGGGAAGAGTCGTTCGCCCATATAATTCTGCCTGAAACAAGGTAGCTCCACCTTGCTAAACAAAGGGGCTGGGTTAATGAGCCTTAGTGGCCTTGGTTGTGCTGGCTGGGAATTCATCCCAACACATTTAGATGCTATCTTGTTGCCAAGTTTGGCTAAGTGTAGTTCCTCTACATTCTTAAGTGTGAAATCTCATGCAGTGTTTACTTGAAAGAGTTCACTGGAGTCTTTTCTCCACTAAATCTAAGCTATCCCCAAGTCCCAGGCCCATGATTACTACTGCTAGCTATATACTAATATATCAACTGATATACCTAGTTCAACAATAGTAAACGTAAGATCTAAGTCTCCTACTGGACCACCATTTAAGTATGAACTAGTTCAGCGTGCTGCAGTGCCAAAAAAACCCAATATAGTCTTTGATTACATCAACAGAGGGATAGTATCAAGCTCAGAGAAGTGATAGCAGTGCTCTATATTACACTTCTGGGGCCAAGCTTGGAATACTGTGCCCAGTTCTGGTTGCCACAATACAAAAAAGTTGCTGAGTCCCTGGAAAGTGCAGAGAAGATCAACAACGATGATAATAGGCCTGTAGACTAAACCATACAATGATGAATGGTTAAGGTAACTAGGTCAGAGGTGGGTTCCTCCCGGTTTGGACCAGTTCGCCCGAACCGGTAGCGACCCGCTGATGATGTCACGGAGCCGGTTCGGTCAGTGCCGGTCTGTGAGCGCCATCTTTTTTTTTTAAATTGTTTTTGGAATTTTTTTTTATTTTTTTCCCTTCTGCATATGTGCAGAAGCCGAGTTTCCAGCACTGCGCATGCGTCGCCATCTTGTTTTTGGCTTTTTTTTTTAAATTTGGCACTGCGCATGCGCGCAAAGCGTGCATGCACCCATGAGGCGTGCCCACGCGGCGCGGGAGGAAGCAAACCAGCAGCGAGGTAAGTTAGAACCCACCCCTGAACTAGGTGCATCTAGGCTAACAGAGGTGACAATAGCTCTCTTCCAGTACTTGAGGGGCAATCATAGAGATGAGGGGGTTGACTTATTCTCCAAAGCACCTGAAGGCAGAACAAGAAGCATGACGTAGAAACTTGTTAAAGAGAGATTCTATCTGAAACTAAGGAGAAATTTCCTGAAGGTGAGAGCAATTAATGAATGGAACAGATTGCCTCCCAGAATTGTGGGTGCTCCATTGTTGGAGATTTTCAAGAAAAGATTGGACAATCATTTGTCTGGGATGGTATAAGGACTCCTTCCTTGGACAGGGGGTTGGACTTGAAGACCTCTAGATCTATGAATCGATGATTACTCAGGGATTATAGCAACAGAAGACATAATAAGATTTCTTATATCCATGCAGGATGGCTATGGTGGCCTTGATCAAACCAGGAGCATTCCATCTCACAAGGATGATCTAAGTAGGATGGAGTTCAACTGTAAAATTTATTCCCACTCCTTCTCCTTTTGGGACATGGAAAAATAAAATTCATTTGCCACACATGGGAAGCACAGAAGGGAGCACTAGATAGATGCCTTTGGACACAAGTATCAGTTCAGCTAAGCCTGCCTTTTGTATGCAGAACTGCTCCATGCAACATTTGCAAATTCAGTTAAAGTAGTCCTTTTCACTAGGCCATTTTTAAAACCTGCCTTTAAGTTGACTGCAATACATCTGGACTAGAAGGGAGGCCAGGTGGTAGAACTATGAAGCCAAGTCTCAAAGAGGGCCTATTAGGAGGCACCAACAGCTACAAAACTTAATTAGTGGCCCTAAATCCACATTGTGTGACTTCAGTGTGCAAATTTAGTTATTTATAAGAAAAGGGTTAATTTTTGTGCTTTTGCATTGGCAGGTCCAGCTCCAGAAGAACATACCTAAACTGTAAGTAGCCCTTCCATTACACTAGTATTTTGTTTATATTCATGTGTTCTTTAAAAAGCCTATCAGCAATATGGTTAAAACGGAAGCTACACATGGAAGCAAACAAAAATTGAAAGTAAATCTTATACATGAATAAGGTTGTACTGAGCTACATGTACGTAAAATGATTGCTAAGTTAAATACTACTGTGTAATATAGGATTACAATCAAAGAGTACCTTAGGAACAAATAGCTTGGTCCTGTTCATCAATCTTCCTCAACCTGGTGCCCCTTCAAACTAAAGTGTACTCTAACTGCCATTATCCCTGTTGCTGGTTATGAGAATGGATGCCCTACATATCTAGAGTACATCAGGTTGAATAAAACTACTCTAGTTATTTCCATGTAACTGGTATAGCAGAAAGGACAGAATGTTACTATATTTATCTAGAAGTTAGATTTATTTTTGAGTAGCTACGCACAGGCTATTGATGTGCCCACAATGTCACATTTATCAATACCTGTAAAAACTTAGGGGACATTCAAAGCAAGCAAAAATTCTGCTAAATATCCTATTGTCAGCAATGTCTCACTTCCCAAGGGGCCAAACTGGTGTGTTCAAGAGAACTTACTTCCAGGTAAATACACACAAAAAATCACATGGCTAGTCATTTGAAACAGTAGCATTGGATGACTTGAAGCAAGCATCCAATTAACCAATTAACAAGAAAGATAAAATACTTCCTAATTCCCACCTGTAGACTTTCTAACAGGCTGCATTTATCTCAACTTTCTAGCCAAATTCCCCAATAAAAGAGTCCAGATATTCAAGCAGTTGAGCCTCCTGTGGTCAGTCATAACCATTGTTTCAACCAAGCTGGCAAATACCTCTACCATGGAAGTTCTGTGTACGTGAGTACTATAAAAACCCACCAACTCTTGCTAACTGAGTCAGCAAAGGCCACAACACATTCTTTTAAGATGGAATAGCAATTCATGCTTTGCAAATCTCTTTCAGCACAAAGGGTTTAGAGGAAGAGAAAGGGAGGGAAGGGAAGGAAGGAGGGACAGAGAGACAGACAGAGAGACAGACAGAGCATTCTTGTACTTCTGGACTGTTGTCCCCCTGGGAACCAAGAACCAAGTGTAGCTTCAATCAAATGCTGACTTTTTCCTTCTGGAGCTCAGTAGGAAACCTGAGCTCACAAGTTTATACCTGCCTCCATCAGTCTCCTGCCCAACTTTGTTATCAACAATATGTATATAAAAAGGTATAATATTGCCTGATTAGAAAAGAAGAACCAAATCTGCTTGGGGATATATTGTTGCTAAAAAAAATATTTTTTTTAAACAACCACCTTGAAATAGCTGCACTAGGCAGTTTCTCAAGGTTCTTGCTTCTCAGAATGACTAAAGCAGTATTTCAAAGCAGACACAGCTACTTCGTAATTTGTTCATTTGCAAAGAAGCTGTCTCTTAAGGCAATCCCCAGCTATGCTTCCTTGATAAGAAGCCTCTTTGAGCTCAGTACTTTTCAATCTGTTACAATCAGATACTCCTAGGTTGGGGACACTCAACATTTTATAGCATCTGGAATCAGAAATGCATAGGATCTATGAGAAATACGTACAATTTGCTCCACTCAAATCAATCCCCCATCATTAGAGTAACTGAATGAATTGATCATCTGCTTTTGCCCCACAATACAAGTGGCACAGACCCAAACATCATTCAATTCTATATAATGCTCAAAGCAAAGCTAGCAAGATTGACCAAGTATCATCCTGCTCCAAAGCAATGTTTTGTTCCTTTAAGACCATGTCCGCTCTGTCTCCAGAAATGATTAGGAAGGAGCTGGCAGGAAGGGGTGCAGGTTCTTGGGTAAGACCAAGCGGAACCCGCAGCCACACGATGGATGCACTGGGCCAAGAAGCAACCAGAGGAAAACAAGATTGAGATCACAGGAACCGCGACTGAGAAGAGGGAATGGAGACAGTCACTTCCTGCTCTGAGGATTTCTGAACTTGAAGGGATGCCTAGCCAGACCTTATAATTCCTCTCAGTCTTTTGTTTTGCTGTTTTAATGTGTTTCCAAACTTAACAATCCCTGGTTCAACAGAATTTCAGCCCTAGGCTCACTGAAAGCACTAAGGAAACTGGGATTTGAAAAAGAAAGCTTTGCCAGTTACTTAAGCACTGTTAAGCTCCTACATTTGGTTTTTCATTGCAACTATAGATTCTGCATTTCAGGGGAGCTTAATCACCCAATTGTGACTTTTAAATTAGCCATTTACTCTTAATGTTTCAAATTCTTATTTTTAAAAATATATTTCACTGCAAACTGGTATATTTTTGAAAAAAACTGTCTCCCTCTTTCTCTACCAAACACATTTCATTCCATTTATTTTTACTATTTTCCCTTCCAGCTTTCTAAACATGAGATAGTCCAGTTTAAAAGTAAGTCCTGAGTTTATTGAGGCATATTTCCAAGTATGGACACAGACAATTGTAGACAAGCTTCTAATGTAAATTACAAAAAAAAAAAACCTAGAGTAAATTGTACTTAGTTTGATCTACAAGGTTACCAACTCATTTTTACATTTGCACAAGGCACTTGTGGTTAACTAAATTTAAGCTGATTTTCTGGCTAAAGCATGTCAGCCAAGCTGATACACGGCACATTACCCTACAGTGTAATGTAGTTTGTGATCCAGGGTTATCGTGCAAATACAGCCACTATTCTTGCCAAAGATTAGAAAGAATTCCAAACATCTAAGGAAATGTCAGTTTGTTAAATAGCAGTATCAGGGAAAGAAAGATAAAAATATTTTTAAAAAATAATTTGTCCTAATCAGGAATATAAAACTAACAATTCAACTCCAAATCAAAATGCATTTAAGGCAAGCAAGAACTCAGAAGCAAATGTCTAAAAACATAAAAGTAATCCAGCCTATATGGGTGCACTGGGTGCACTACATATGTTGGAAATCGGGGGTGGGGGGGGAGTGCAATTCAATGTATTTTTACTGGGAAGTCTTCCTGAGGTAAATGAGGTGTCTTCAGTTCACTGACTTTGAACTTTATATAGCAAAAATGCAAAAGAAGAAATTATGATAAATCTTATGGAGTATATGATCTAATCTACACATTGTGTTCAATCATGGTTTGCTTATCTCTGATATGTTTAATCAAGAATTAACATACCATTGTATTGGCTTATCATTTGCAAAACCAAATGGACTCATAAAAAATGATAAGCCAAAGTTGAACTCCATTGTAGCTTAACATATTATATGAACCTAGTCTAAATAAGTTCACCATGGAAGATATTTAATAAATATCCATCTCTGATTTTGGAGGGAAGAGGGAGAGGTAAATTTCTGAGATGTTATCAAACTAAGTATTATTTTGGTTTTATTTTTTGTTGGTTTTTAATGTTACTACTTGTATCATTTTATAGCTATACAATTTCATGTTTATACTTACATTAAAATGGACCATCTTTGATGATGTGTTACCAAAAGAGTTTAAAATGAAATGCTTGAGCTGCTTTAGCAAGTTCATCCCATTCCACAAGCTCTTATGAGATCTAGGTGTATTTCTTACCAGAAGGTAGAAAAAGATTTCTAATCTAATACAATTGTAAGGGATCGTCCAATCCAAAGAATACAACTTTGTTATTAACTTTATATAGGACATTGTTACAATAATGACAAAGATACACTCTTTGGATTGACCCTGATCCCTTGAAATTGTATAAAATTACAAATCTCTTCCAAATTTTTGGTAAGAAGCTTATACCAACTTAGGACAGTCAGACAAGACTTGCTGAAGAAAATGTACTGCTGGTGACAGGCTGGCATGATTTCTGCAATGAGAAGTCCTATCCTGTCAAGCATTTCTTTGAACATTTATTAAGTGAATAGAAATAATCAGGTATAAAGATTATATGCTATTTGATGAACTTACACACCAATGACTCTTTAACTTAAAAACTTATAAACTTAACAATCACCAGATAAAAATATAAGTATTTTGTAGGATTAATAGTTGGTGAAATCTTACCTAGGATTAAACATTCTCAGATGAAAATAGTATGAGATGGGGCTATTTAAAATATTCATACTTTATATGAAGCCCAGGATAAATAATGCTGTAACCATCTACCTTACCTATCATGTTATAGTTAAATTCTAATAATCAGTAAAGACAACCTGAGGAAAATGTCCAATGTGCATGAATAGGTAACAAAATGGCAAACAAAATTCAATATAAATCAATAAACTTTACAAATAAATGCAAAACACTTAGAATAAAAATCATAATTGCATATAATTAAGTCAATCTGACAATCAACCAGGAAAGAGATATTAGGATCATAGCAGACAATTCAGTGATAAAGCCAAGTCAGCCAGTGTGCAAAATCACTTTGATTTCATGTATACAATTTGTGATTTTGCTTTATTTGGAAAATGATATACAAGTATGATCACATCAGTATATGGGTACTATCTAAACTGGCTAACAATGTGTACATGTGGAACAATACCATTCTATGGAGCTTCACTCCTGGTGTTACCAGTTGATCCACTTTCCTACCATTCATATGTACAGCATCATTCTCACGAGAATCCTCCATTAATACAGTTATATTTACAGAAGTCTCAATTACATAGGATTTTAATTGTGTGAAAACCATTACACTGAAATGTGTAAAGCTTTTTTGCCATATTTCATAAGACATGTAGTTAATGTGTGGAAGCAACTTGTTTAAATTGCTTTTTAAAAGATTCTACTAAACACCAGATGCTTGAGAAGCTGGAAGCACTAAAAATCTCTTTCTAGATTTTTTTCAGGGCAACAATCTGTTGATTTCCAGAAAAAAAAGCATTGTATGAAATTTGAGTCCTGAGTTTGCACATCAGGGATTAAGCTATAATCTTGATACAAGTAGTGTATATAATATCTCGTCTTTGTACTGATGTAGAATATTCAAATTCTAATTGTCTCCAGATTTTTTTTTCTTGCAATGTGAAGAAAAACACTACAGATAGTCTTCAACTTACAACAGTTCATTTAGTGACAGTTCAAAGGCACTGAAAAAATGACTTATAACCATTTTTCACACTTACAACCATTGCAGCATCTCCATGGTCACGTAATCAAAATTCAGATGCTAGGCAACTGACTCATATTTATGACTGCTGCAATGGCCTGGGGCTGGGTCACCTTTTGTGACATTCTGACAAGCAAAGTCAATGGGGAAGCCAGATTCACTTAACAACCATGTTACTAATTTAACAACTGCAGTAATTCACTTAACCACTGGCAAGAAAGGTCATAAAATGAGACAAAACTCACTTAACAACTGTCTCATCTAGCAAGAGAAATTTTGGGCTCAATTATCATCGTAAGTCAAGGACTACCTGTATTTCCATAAATCTAGGTCATATACTTTCAATAACTTCAGTGTTACCTATTCAGATTAGTATAAGTGATCATGTTTTTAAAAACACACATTTCTTAGAATGAAGCTGTTCTTCCTAACAGTCTCCTAGAATTTTAATTGAACTTACTTCTAAGGAAGCAAACATTAGGTTGCAGGTACAGCTTATTTCCAGAAAAGCATGTTTCTCTCTAGACTCACTATCTCATTACAGGAGGTGCTCGACTTACAGATGTAAATGAATATGTCTATTATGGTTCTAAATAATGGTGGTTATTAAGGGAGGCACCCATGTGATTGCTTTGCTTAATGATCACAATCTGTGCTTTCCCCGTTGTGGTTGTTAAGAGACATTGCAGGTTGTTAAGCAGAGCACGGAGTGCCTCTGGGTGAGGAAGGCCTTGGGAGCCCTTGGGCAGGCCAATGTGAGCTGGGGAAGTGCTGCAGACTGGCCTGGGCCTCCATTTTCCACCCCACTGAGTCTTTGCAGGCCTTGCACCTGCTTACCACCCCACTGGGTCTTACACCCTCATCTCCACCTCCTGTCATGACTTGGTCACTTGTCTTTTTCATAGATCTCCTTTGGAAAGAAGCCAATCTGCCACATGGCTTTCTATACAGAGGTCAAATGGCTCTGTCCCAGAAGTGGACCCCAGTTTGAGAGCAAAACTGTGGCCATTTTGAATGACATCCTGGCCAACTTCCAAGATGTGCCATGTAGCCTCCATACTGCATAGGGAGGCTGAGGAACGGATCAGCCAGCTCTCCTTCCCAGGTGCAATCTCCATGTAGGAAGGCCATGTGACAGAAAATCTAAGGAAAAGATAAGTGACCAAGCCATGATGGGTGATAGGGAGGAGGATATGGAACCCAGCAGGGTGGAAAGCAGGCCCAAGGCCTGGAGGGACCCAGCGGAGCAGGATCGGGGGGGGGGAAGATAGGGGGCACTGCTGTGTCCCTGAGGTCCCAGTGTCGTAATGGTGGGCAGATTGCCAAATGTTATGATTTTGTTTTGTAATTATGGGGGTACTGCAGCAGGAGTAACTTTGGACAGGGGTCGTAAGTCATTTTCCTCAACACCACTATAATTACCAATGGTCATTGATGAACTGTCGTAAGTCAAGAAGTACCTGTATACAATATATTTAATGAAACAGTGTAGTCTAATGCAGCAGTCCCCAACCTTTCCAGCTTGGTGGCCTGGAGGGGAGGGAGACAGGATGGTTTTGTGTGAGTGACAGGCACACGCAAGTGCGCGCAGCTCCATGTGCACAAACAGTGGGTGCACATACACGCTGTTCACACAAATAGAGCTGTGTGCATGAGTGTGAGTGCCTGCCGCTTGTGCAAGTGGAGCTATGCATGCACACATATGCTAACCTACCAGTTGTGCAGTCCAGTTCTGAACAGTGGGCCATGGCCCAGGGGTTGGGGATACCTTGTCTAATGAAAAACACAACTTTTTTTCACTTTCAAGAACTTCTAAAAACTAAATCTAAAACTGTTCAATTGCAATTGTATTTCTCTGTGAGAAATTGATTTTATTCATAATCACTGGAGCTGTGCCCTAGTTAAACATCTGTTTCTTTTGAAATAAATGAAGATAGGTACTGCTTTGCTGAAATGCCGCAGTCTGATGGTTTCTTATTGGTGCAGTTAAACCCACAGTATAACTACAGGTGTAACTGCACATATATATAAAACCAGTAAACCAGGGGTGGGTTCCAGATTCTTCTACTGCTGGTTCGCTCAGGGACACGCTGTGCGAGCGGTTTGCGCAGGCGCACGCGCGTGCATGCGCAGTACTAAAAAAAGGCTTATGCACAGAAGCAAAAAACAAGATGGTGGCGCCTATGGCGCCGCCGAGAGAACCGGCTGGGGGGCGTGGCAGGCCTGGGTGGCTGCCGGTTCCAGCAACCCAGGCCGCCAAGTTACTAACGGCTCTATAGAACCGGTCCGAACCGGTAGGAACCCACCTCTGCAGTAAACCAGTCTTACGCACACATGTATAACTTTAGCTAACACAGAATCTCTGTGATAGCTATATAACTTCAAAATAACAAAATATTTTCAAATGACAAGGTTATAACTACAAAAATCAAGGTATCGGTACTAAATCAACATATTAGACTTGAACAGAAGCTTCTAACTTTATTTCCAAGAAATGTGTTTTATGATCTAGTGCTGCATGTAAAATGCTAGCCCCTTCTCTATCTTTGATGGAGAAGAGATTCTGTACCATCCTAGAAAACGTTTACTCAAAAGCCAGTCATTTTGTATTCACTCATGTTTGTTCAAATAGTTCTGAATAGGATGATAGCTGGGCAATTAGACACAAAGGGCGCAATCCTGTGCACAGTTCTTTGGGAGGAAATGTCATTGTAGCATAGGAGCTAATTTTCATAATATGTTTCAGTAGAAACATTTGCAAGCAGAGGCTTCTAATACAGAGAGCGGACTCTCTTGCAGGAGATTACTTTGCATGACTTTTAAACAGGTACAAGAAACAGGTTAGGAGAAAATGGATTTCTTTCTTTGAATTTTCTGGCCACTATTAAATTAGATAAATTCAAAATGTGCAGAAGGCTTTCTTCTGAGGAAATGTGGTATGGTGCAAAACCATAATCCTCCCCAAATGGTCTTCTAACTTCACTGAACTCTCTGTACTGGTTTCCAGGGCTGCTGATGCTGCCAGAATCTGTGTTTCTCTTTTTTTAATTCCCTTATTAAATTAAAACCCAGCATTTGTCTTCTGGAAACCAGAACATTTTAGCATTTCCTTTCAATTAGTACACAGTCACACACACTGGACAGTGATTATGGAATCACCATAGATTTCTAGTCTTTGTAGATCTGTGCAAGATAATGTTCAAGGCAATGGGAGATCCACCCACCACCTCCTCCAAGTTTTATAGTTCTGAAAACTGAAGACCAGCAGATTGAGTTAACAAGTCTTTTAACATTTGTACCTCAACATTAAATCTAGTTTAATTTAGCTTGCAGTATTTAATTTTAGCAGATTTCCCTCTTTTTGGCATGCAAATCAATATGGCAATTACCATCTAAAAGCTTACCAAGCCCCAGGTCAATGTAAATTGATCATTGTCCATCTTCTACAAAATAATATCAGGAGCTTGTGGTGCACAGTAAAATTATGCTCAAAACTGTCTTGCATATCACAAAATTATATTTCATGCTGTTGAAGGATCATCTTCTATGCAACCTTTTCCTAGCACATTACATCACATTGGATATAATGGACAAAACGTTATGTATTTATTTTGGTATATTGTAAGCATAAAGATCAAGAAATAAGATATTATCCTTGTACCCTGGCATTCAATACTTTATACATTTAAGGCAAAAATCTTCCATATAAGTTTCTCTGTGATTAGAATTTTATAATTTTTTTTAAAAGGAAAGAAAGTAAAAAAAATAAAAATGCTTTGGGTACCAAGCTAATACATGCGGGGGAGGGAACTTCTTCAAGAGAATTTTCAGAGGGGGTAGGGAATGCCATCTACAAGCTGGTGGCCTCTTTGCTTTCTGCTGGTAAGTCAGCTCATCCATTAAGACAGGCACTGTACATGCCAGAGGAACCCTTGTGAAACATTCATTAACTTCTGCCTAGAAAGATCCCTTCCATAGCTTGCTAAAGGTTCAGGACTAAGGCCTTGTTTGGTGGAAGGACAGGATGATTAAATTAAGTCAGCACTGAGGATATAGGAAATCCCCCCCGCCCCCCATCTGCAAATGAGGCCTCTGCTCCATACTCCAAGATAGAGAGGATCCTTGCATTTGATCCCCCCAGCCATCCATCGAGACAGCAAAAGGATATTAATCAGGCTCTCAGGAAGGAATCTGCTTGATCTATTTAAGTGGTTAGATTGCTGAAGGGGGTGGGTTGGGAAGAAAAATGCCCATTCTTTTCCTTTCCCTATGCACATCAAGCACTGAAGGTGAATGTGTACATTGCTATTGTGTAGCCTGTCTGGAAAGGAAAGACGGAAAGTGAAGTGGCTTAGACTGGAGATACATTGCTGCGGTATAAGTCAAATTAGAGTAGCAGTTCCTGCAGGATTGCTGTGCATAAAACTAATCCAGAAAATCCCCACAAGCTAGCATCCAAAATGAATAAATTAATGACCAACTAGGCAAAATCCCATATTCCTTAGGAACAGTGTAGGTGGTCTTGGGCAAACTAAACACAATCAATTCTCACAGAATTTTAAAAAATGTTCTTGAAATCAGCTCTTAACAAAGCGGGTCCTTTTTTGAGTGCATAACCCTACAGGGCACACCCTACAAACTGGATTTACACATTGGACTAAATTGGGGTATTTGCTCAGACTGAAGAAGCTACTTAGATAACCAGCTAAATGTTTTGAACCAATAAGAGACATTTTGAACCAACAAGAAGTCCAGTTGCCATGACTCAACTTCCAGACAACTCTACCTGGATAACTGAGAATCTTCATCAACATATTGGACTAAATCATGCCATGCTTTCACAAATAAACACAATTGACTGGCATTCCATAATTTTAAGATACAACACCCAGTCAGATACTAAAAGCAGCTTGCATAAGTGAATCCCCAGGGACAATCCACAAGTCATCTGGAAGTAAGCTTCATTAAACTCAGTGATATTATGACCATGTTCACACAGTATGTTAAGCTATAAAGTAGTAGCTTGGTGTGTTGTAGCAACTCAGTCACTGGATTTATAAACCATGGTTTATGACTCAGCATTGCAACCAACCCAGCCAGTTGTAATTTATTCAATAAACCAAGGTTAAGCATGGCTTAGCAGTATGAGCTCAATCTATAGGCTCAAATTATAAAGCCCAGAGTGCCCCCCCCTCCAAAAAAAAATAAGCTGAAATGAGTGTGCGTTAATGTCCTATAAATCTTGCCACTGTTGCAATGTAAAGTAGGAACTTCATCAAAGGAAAATAAGTTTATGGTCTTTCCTTCCTTTTATACCAGTTAATAAACCTGAGTACAACTTGAAAGCTTAGAAACCCTGGCCAGAATAGAAAGAATCAATGAACAGCCTAATGTTGGTTAGATGACATAATGCACCACTTGTGGGGGGGGGGAAAGTTCCTGTGTTTTTTACTTCATACACACACCCTTTTACTTCAGCACTGAGGTGTGCGCTTTAGGACTGATAAGCAATCTTACAAGACAAATTCATTTATTTGTCACCTTCATACTCCGCCCTTCCTCTAAGCTCAGGCAGAGCATAACACTGGTCTAATTTGTCCTCATTGCAGACAACTTTCCTGAAGGAACACCCTTTTCCAAACTACTTGTGCTGGACTGAGAGATTAGTTCTCTGTGAGAATAATTCAACCAGAAATTCTGAAAGAGGAGGATCAACTATCTTGTTTCACATATATTTGTAGAAGAATTTGTTGTTGTTTGATTTTAATGACTGACACAAAAACATAGCAATTGATAGGTACTATCTCTCAAATAATAGTATTAAAATGGCTTTTGTCCACATTTTCTGAAACGGATAATCCCTTCAAAAATTGTGAGTTCTAATTCTTCCATAGACATGAAGGGCCAGTCACACTCTGTCAGCCTAAGGGATGATGTTGTGAGGAAAATAGGAAAAGGAAGTATTATGTTTGCCACTTTGAGTTATTTATAAAAAAAATTAAAATAAAGGTGCAATTAAAAATCTTTTAAAAATCACTCCTGCATCTTAATGCTCAGGGTTTCTTTTCAACCCTTCTGCTTTGGAATAGGAAGAGGGCCTAGGGCCTAGGAAGCCTGCAGTAATGTCAACAGTGGGTTTTACATCAGAAGCAGAAAGGAGTGGGGGCAGGGAAGAGCTATTTTAAGCACAGTAAAGTCACTGAATGCTCGTAGTTAGCAAGAGTCTGCTTAAGCGGCCACATTTCTCTAGAGTAAAAGGCATGTCAAGCGCTATACAAATGCAAAGAACCATGATTGAAGGAAAGGGAACCCGATCGAACAGGCCGAAGTAGCAGGGAGCTAACAGAACACAACTTCCAGACGCTCCCAACTCCTGAAGTCGATGGTACTCACGGCGGTCGCTGCCGTTTAAAATGAGGCACCCGTAACTTTGGATGGCTGCCCCCCAAATACTAGTATTTTATTCCCGCGCCTCAGAGCTAGAAGAATCTTCCTTGACGCCTCTGCATCGACACCCATTAATTTCCATAAGGGCGCTTAACCTCGGCTTCAGTGCGAGTTTGGGGAACGAAGACACAGGTCTGAGGTTCCATTAATTGATCGGTTTCTTTCTCGTGCACCCGCCACTCCCGCCTTTCTCCTAGGTGTATATATTTAGCTAGCAGACACCCAGAGGATTTTGAAAAGACTCCCGAGTTCCCTCCTCCCACCTCCCTGCAGCAAACACGTTCAAGAACTGCTTGCAGCAGGGGAGCAACCGAGACTCTCATCTGTTTGGTTGATTACAGCCGTAAAACAGAAGACGTGTAATTTCAGTTCTCGCTCCAAATCTTGGGCTTGATTTCCAGGGGCCCACTTATTCGGGGGAGGGGGAAGAGGCGCTGTAAGCTTTATTTGTCCTCGTCCCTATTAGCTATGCAGCCAATCTATCATTTCCGGCGGTGCTTCCATCTAATTACCGATGTATTTAGATGTGACGTGCAAAGAACTGCCGAGCTGCCTGCTTGGCTCTGCGTGGACTCCTCATCGGGAACCTTTCCAGAGAGGGCTGGAGCGCCGGGAGTCTGAGCTCCAGACAAAGAGAGAGAGAGGAAGAAAAGCTGATCCGCGCTGCAGGGCAAATCCAAAGCAAATCAGCTTTCCCCGGGGATGAGAAAGGGTCTGCGACCCGAGGCAGGGCGGGGGTGGGGGGGGACGGTTCATCGGAAAGGATGAGCGTTTGTATTCCTCCGAGAGTGGCTTGGCGTTACCGTAGTCTCCTCGTTCCCCCTTCCCCGATCTCAGAAAATAAAGCATAAATCGAGGCGTGCTCGCAAAGTCAGAACCACTATTTACCCTCTGAGTCTGCAGGCAAGTCTAAAGCGCCTCAAGGCAGCGGAGGGTGAGTTTATGCCTGGGTTGGTCCGTTTGTATGAAACAAATATAAAGAAGCCAGCCAACCCAGCAGCAGTGTGAAACAAAGTCAGCAGTCCTGACCGACGCGTTTCCCTACTTTCCAAACCCCACCCACCACCGCCGTTGAAGAAGGAAACTGGATTCTGCTCCGAAGGTTGTTTGCCGAGAGATCTTTGCCCGGAGAGCTCCTCTCTGGCTGAGCTTTGTCCTTTTATGTCATACGCGCGCGCGCGCGCGCACACGTACGCACACACACACACACACACTCACACACACACACACACTCCATCCTGGGGAAAAGCGATCTGTCGTTCTGGCTTGTCTAGTGCTCCTCGGTATTTGTCTCGCTCTGCACCACCAGGACATGGGGTTAAGCGGGCTCAGCGGAGTTTCCAAACAAGAGGAAACTTTTGGGAACAGAAGGCTCTGGCACTCGCCTTGAAAAGGAGGTGGGAAAATGATATTTACGAGGCATTTAGATAACTACTTAAGGGTTCACTATGATCTGCCCTAAGAAAGCACACGATCATAGCCACTGACTAACCTGGTCTATTCCTTTAACGCACAAAAATTGAGTTAGGGCCCTGACCCATGAAGGGTTAACAACACCCATTCTCGAGCACCGAATAACGTGCTGACCTTTTCCTCTGCGTCTCCCCCACAATCCCTTTTCAGGCTCCGGTTCTTTCGCTCGGAAGGAGCCTGAACGGCTGTCTAGACCGATCTATCATAGGCGGCCGAAACAATACCGGGGAAAAGCCTTTTTTCCCTCTCGATTGTTCTATCTCACCTTCGAGAAAGGGAGGAGGATAAAGAAATTGTCTGCCCTACCAGCCCCAAAGACCATTCAGAATGCTTAGAAAATGTCCACCTTCGTGCCAGACAAATGGGATATTGCCTGCTTTTTTTAAGTGTCGCCAGAGACGCACCACTCCTTTCTGTTCCTATTCTGTAACCGAACGGGAAGAAGGTTGGGCTCATTCAAATATAATAAATCAAATGAGAGGAGTGGGTTAAGAATAGATTAGAATCTAGGCCTCCCAGGCATCCCCAAATTTAATCCGCGCCTCGAAGGGGCTTAGCCCACAGATCCAGTTTCTTGGGATCACCATCCTTATTTCGAAACAAGTTTGCATGGTGTGAACTA
This sequence comes from Thermophis baileyi, assembly GCA_003457575.1. Classification (NCBI taxonomy): domain Eukaryota; kingdom Metazoa; phylum Chordata; class Lepidosauria; order Squamata; family Dipsadidae; genus Thermophis; species Thermophis baileyi. The sequence goes on from QLTV01000471.1 coordinate 156,384, forward strand.
GATGGCAAATTCCGCCATGGGTGGGGAACATACAGTGCCTTGCACCACTCTTTGTCAAAGATACTTTGGAGAAACGCACAACTACTAATTCTGAGAACTCTCCTGAGTTTAAGCCCAGCTCGAGAGAGAGTGGGGGAGGAAAAAGATTAACCCCCTTCTTTACAGCCCTCTTAAAATCAAGTCAGGGTTTTGTTCCCTTGTTCGCAGGAAAACAAACCGACCACCATCCACGGAAACACATACATGACTTGTAAAAGTGGGTTGAAGGAGAGACCTGAGAATAAGCACAATTCTCCTGGTTCTCTAGAGCAGTCCCACTGTTTTGCTATAATAAGGGAAATGGTTTGAAAATTGTTATCCCTATCTTGAGGGCATCGCATCGCGGGACAAGCCTGTTGGTGCGACTACAGTATTTCCAAAACAAAGTTGCTATAGACAGCGAGCGAACAAACAGTGGTTAGAAATGGTGCTTAACAGCATGAAAATAGGCGCATGAGGGAAAGGAGGACGAATGCCTAATGCAGCTGGTTTTGACCTGTAGGCTCTGTCCCCGATGCCCCAGAGAGAGGCTGTAAGGGCATTTGGTGTCTTCTCACGTAAGGGCGGGGGGGGGGAGAGAGAGAGAGAGGTGAAATCCCGCTTCTTATCTTGGTCGGCAGATAGACTTCGAGGGGCCCCGCTCAGGGATCCCTTTGCCCTGGGCCTCCTTCGCAAGGAGCCTCGAGCAGGCAAAAGTTCAGAAAACCTTGACAGCTCTGGACTCGGCACAGGTCGTCCTTCCGTCAGCGTCCTTTTCAGAGAAAGGAAACACAAAGCCACAGGCTTCCTCGGAACAGACGGAAACCCCAGAGGGAGGATCGTTAGAAGAATAATGCGGAAACAGGCTCCTGGGCGATCGCCATTAAAATAAAACGCATATTTTGCCAAAATCCTACAGCGGTGGTAAGACATTCCTCTCGACCCAGCCCTCTTTCCGGAGCCGCCGACGTACCTCGCTCTTTTGAGTTTGAGATGTAGCCAGCATGCCAGCACGGAAGGTGAGCGAAGCGTCACAAGCGAAAGATCGCCCCCGAAGCAGCTGGGCGAGACAAAAAGGAGCTACGTGCCTCAGACACGGTGCTCTGGCATCCCTGGAGTCGACGGGGAAGCGGGGAGGGGGATTGCAAACAATCTTGCTGGCCCCTTTCTCTGCCCCGGGGACTACCAGACAACTTTTTAAGCTACCCGTAGCTATAAGGAAGATGCGATGGAGCCGCGAGATTCCCAACTGTTATATTGGGCCCCACGCTCTTCACACACATTCTTTGAACCGGAATACTATCACTGGAATATCCCCTGCCCACCCCGCCAAATCGAGTCTCCAGTGGCCTCAAAAACCACCGGTGAAAAAACCAGTCATTGCCCTCACAGGCTTTCTCAAAGAGTCCCTAGGAAAACAAGCACACCCACTGAGATACAGAAGTCTTTTTCCTCAGCCACACGTCGCTCTTCAGTTCCCGGCACTCATCTTTTTTAGTCCGCTGCTCAGCGATCCATAAGGACGAACCAAAGAGCCTTTCCAACAATACTTCCCGAGCTGAGCTTCCTCGATCGAGCTCTGAGCGTTTCCCCCCCTCCACCCACTCTCCCCTTTCCCCCTGGGAGCCGAAAAGTGGCGGCTGCCAGAGGTGGGGCTTTTACAGGCCTTTCCAAATCGGAGAGATAAAAGAGAATGAGACGCCGTAAGCTCTCCCTCCCTGCCCCCACTTTCCTGCTGGAGCAGACAGACCGCGAGCGGCAGCTTCTCTTTTCTCGTCTCTCCATCGCCTCCCCCCACCCCACCCCACCCCACCGCACTGCTTCACAGCCCAACTGCTTCCAAACTTCTAGCCAGCCCGCACGACACAACCGTCCCCGGAGTACCCCACCCGCTATTCTCAGCCAAGGGACATCTAGGCTGCGACCGCTGGATTTGCTAATCTCTCTGTCTTCTCTATTCCGCCTTCCTCCTGGGATTCCGGGTCCTTTCAAATTGAAATAAATTCTGGCAACAATCCCAGCCCTCGAAAGGCAGGCTTCAAGCAAGGCGCGCGCGCTCTCTCTTTTTTTTTTCTTTTTCTTTCTCATGCGCACCTTCACACGCATCCCAGCCACACCTGGTGTGGAAGGAAAAGAACGCCTAGCCTCGGTCTTACTTTAGCACAAGCCGAGAAGTCTAAGCGAGGAGACAGATTCTTCGGACGAGTCAGGCTTGGGGTCCCTCAGGTGGCTGGCCCGCCGCGGCGCTTCCGCGAAACGCGAGGAGCATTCAATGCGAAGATCACTGACCTTAGTCTCCGCTCCAGAGACGCTGCCGGGGACACAGAGTCCAGCGCTGCCGTCGCCTGTCCCTTTTCGAGCGAGCCGCGTCCGTTTTCTAGGTGCGCGAGAAAAGTTTGACGACCTCGGAGGCGAGAGGCCGGAGTTGCCCCAGAGACTGACAAACTGGCCCCGGCTCAACTAGCCAGAGGCAGGTGGGGCCGGGTGGGCGGAGAGAGGCCGAATGCCAGCGTTTCCCTCGGCTGAGTTCAACAGCCCGCCGGGTTCCCTCCGGTTGCTCTCCGGCTCCGCTTTAGTAACGCCATGTTGCTGCTGTGGCTTCTCGGGACTGATCTTGGCGGCGCCTACAGGCTCCTTTCCCCCTCCCTTCGGAGAGCCCGTGTCCTGGCGGCGGCTGTGAGTGTGCGTGTGCGGGTGTGTGGCTGGGCTGGCTCTGGGGATTTAATCCACCGGGAAAGCCGTTCTTCCTCACCTTGCCGCTGGGAGAGCGGGCTCCGTCTGCTGCACGCTGCCCCCCCCCCCGCACGGCCTC
>QLTV01000471.1:159537-191323 GCA_003457575.1 Thermophis baileyi
CCCCCCCCCGTTTCCTGGCTTTTCGTTCTTTCTCTGTCGGCTGATCTGGTCTCAGCAAGCCCCCCTTTCCACACGCCCTGCCTGCTTCTTCGCCTGAGGGCGTCCTGAGGAGACTCCGCTCCCCTTTTGACCAAGAGAGGTTGAAAAGGAAAGTCTCCCGCCCCCTTCCAGACTCCCTGCTCGGCTCGGCTCGGCTCGGCTCGGCTCGCTACCCAGAAGGCCAGTGGAGAGCTGCAATTACCATAAAGCTCCTCTCCCTCCGCTTAGCCAAGCTGTCAAAGCCCCAGCAGCAGGCGCAGCCAGACACCAGCGCTAGATCGCCGCGCTCGCCGCCCGGGCTGCCTGGCCTTTTCGCCCCAGCAGTGCGGCCGCTCCTTGCCTCAGGATGCGTCCCCCGCCTTCTCACAGCACCTTTCTGCGCCGCTCGCAGCTGCCCCTCGGCCTTCATGACGGCGAGGGAAAAGTGCCCATGCCGCAGAAGTCATCCTTGTTCTCCTTGCTAAGGGAGCAGATGCCTCCTAGCCTCCTGCCGTTTCCCCCCCCCTCCAGGTGAGACCATTCTCTGGCCGCCACGTTTTTCCTTCTGCTCTCGTGTCCCCGAGAGCCCCAGAAGGACTGTTTCTTTGTCTCCCCCTCCCCTCCCACGCGCTCTATTGTCACGCACAGTGTACCCCTTTCCCATATGCCCCCCTTGCACTTTCCATCTTCTCTGACCAACGCGCTCCCCTCCCCCCCCGGAAATGCCTCTCGGGGCCTCCTTTTTTAAAGAGTACGGTGTGTGCTCTGCCTTCCTTCCAACGTATACTTAAGTCTCCCTCAAACGAACCGTTTTCCATTATCTCGCTTCTCCAGGAGCATACAAACCGTCGTTCTCCTCGAGCGTCTCCCTCCTCCCGTGTTTTGTTAACCGGCTCTGCACCCACAGCTCTTCATTTGGCTCGTCTTCCCTATTCGCTATTTGTGTCCCATCGTGGGATGCTCTGTCTTTCCGCCCCCGCCCCGTTGCCCCGAGCCTTTCTGTTGTAATGAGAAACATTCGTTTTTCAGCAGCTACTTTCCGGAATAACAAACGGCTTCCCTTCGTTTGATTTCTGAAAGGCAATGCTCGGTAGTCGGAGACCGGAGTCTCTGAAATTTCCGAACACGTTTCTACGTGACGTGGAAATCGCGGGGAGCGCTTCGCACGCCGGCTTCCCTCAGTACAATTTGGATCGCCGGGACGCTGGTCCTTTGGCGTATCGGCTGCGAGAGTGGTATTTTTGACTTAGTAGGTCAGCTGGTGAATGTCGGGTTTGCGACGCCCATCTTGACTGATACTCGCTTATTCGGTTCTTCCGCTCGCGACTCGTGGTTCTTTACTGCATTCAGCGGTGGCTGGAATTCACAAGACGCAATCTGCAGGAAATAACTCTGTACCTCAAGAAGTGGGGGGGTGCGCGCGCATTCCATGGCCATTTATCACAGGAGTAGGGTAGTACCGTTCCTCATTACAGAGATTTATCTATCGTGTCAACCAACCAGTGCTTGGCCGATACGTTAGCAGTGAAGACAGGCTTCATTTCATTACAGGCTTTATATCGCGACAACTATGGCTGGATGATGAGATACATCTCTAGTGAAGAAAGGCACAAGTAGGGATTGCTAAGTATGTCAGCAGTCCATATGTATATGCTTTGGAGCGAGCCCCACTGAGCATGATGCGTCTGGCTTTGTAAGAAACCTGAGCAGCAATTGTGCAGTCGTCTCCGATTCTTACTTCCGATCCTTGCTCGAAAAACTTCCAACTGTGTAAAAACTGTGGATCTAAACATGCGTTTCAGGAAGTCACTGTTATATTCCGTTGGGACCTGCTTCTAATTGGACAGGTCTTGTTAATGACCATAAAAAGTAGCAAGTTCGGAAAGGGACCATAAAGCAGCCCGGTGAAAATGAATGCAATTTTATTATCACCCACTCGAGTGGTAATTATATCCCCACCCCCTTTTACCCGTGTCTTTAAAAGCGCTTATAAGCTGTTTACATCAAGACAAAAAAAAAAAGAAAAGAAAGAGAAAAGAAGATCCAATACACAGAACTCCAGAAAAACTATGATCTGCCTGTTTGTCATCAAGAAGTCCAGGAATCTGTGGGGAAAAAGAAAGCACGTTTAAACCTGAATCCTAGCTACATTTTCCTAGTCTAATATGTGGCTTACTCAATATGCCAGAACACTTCTGAAGTTCCCTTTTCTAATCATGCAAATCTCTTTAAATCATGTTTAAAGGAAAATAAATAGGAGTTCCTTTGAACAACTTTCTGGTCTGAAAGCATTTTATATAGTTCCTGCTTTTGGCTTGCACCTTTATACCGTAGAAAAGAAGAAAGGGGTGGGCCTACCTCTTTTTTCCCCTCTCAAAATAGGAGTGAAAAATACCTACGTTTGTAACCTGAAACCTTGGGTGTACACACAAGCTCTTCAGCTTTCTAAACAGCTGATAGAAACAACAAAAAGACATCGATTTCCTAAGCAGTCGAATAAATGCTCTTAAGGGGGAAGGGAACAAGTTTTCAATGAAGTGTCTCTCCTGCACTGGAAATGCTTTGGAAAGATTTTCCTCAGAAGTGACTGGAAAGAGAACTTAAATCCGTTTGGGGCGGATTCAGTCTTATTTTCTGTTCATGAGTTTATATGTCTGAAGACATTGCACTCACCTCCCCCCCCCTCCCATAAGGAGCACAAGGACTCACCCTATTATACTGTAATTCTGTTTATAAAACATACATTTTAGAACTGAAAATTTATTGGCTGAACCCACATGAGATATAGATGCAGCTGAAAACTGAGGGTTGAACTAAGTAGAACTAAGATGTTTTACTTCACCTTCCTTTTCGGAGTTACCAGACTTAACTGGTAAAGTTAATTATTTCCTCGTTTAAACTCTTCAAGTACTGTTTTGGGGTTTGTTTATTTTTTCAAACTTTCTGAAGCATATTTTATCATTATCTAGTGTGAGGCTGTAGCCTTAAACGAACTTGAGTTGTCAGAGGACTATGATCCGACCCTCTTAAAGATAAACTCCCCGGCAATCCTGGGGAGGCGTGCCAGCTCCTGGCTGAACCCAGACTGCCTGATTTCAATTACGCCCTTGCTTCACCGGGTTCTCTGGGGCTGCCTATGGAGGCTGCATTCTTCCATCACTCCCTCATGGCACAGAGGCCCTTGCAGCCACGTTCTTAGTGGAAACCTCGACTAGTTGGTTTTCTGCCCCTTCTTTGCGCTGGGCTTTTCCCCTCCCCTCATTTTTTCTTCAGGATTTCCTGAGACTGCAAATCCTCGGCATCCCCAGCCCGCCCAGCCACGGCCTTGGTGGTGTTTCACTCCCTCTCTCCTTCCCCGTGATGTTTGGTGAGCGGAATCCCCGCCTAGGGACATGCCGTCGAAGGAACTGAAATCGCCATCGCCAGACCCCTCTCGCCTGTCCTCGGGGAGCTGACTTAGAGGTCAGGCCGTTGTGCTGCACTCGGGAAAGAAAAAACTCGAGAGCTAGCTGGAGACAGCGGCGCTCCAGATGGTGTTTATCGAAAGCTAACGAGAACTTCACGCCCAGTCCTGGGTAGGTGTCCTGCCTACCTCATGAATTTTACTCCTGAAGACGCTGCTGCTGTTAATGGCTGGCCAAAGGGGGAATGGGATCTCGGTGCTGCTGGCTGCTTCCCCTGGCTTCCCCTAGCTGCTCTGGCCAGGCAACGGATTCACTGCGCTCCTATTTCTTAACTCCACGTGGTTGTTCGCTCCCCTTTTTCCGGGCAACAATGCCTTCTGCCCAGAAAAGCGGGAGGCTGGTCTTTACCAAGGCACATTATCAATCAAAAAGGCCTTGCGTGCTGGAGGCCCGGGGTCTGATCAACCTCCGCCCTCGATTCAGTCCTTTTCTCCTTCCTAAGGGTGTCGCTCAGATTAAATTCATTAGCGCTTTGCTCAGCTACGAATGCATGGGGGTGGGGGGGGGAACCTACAAATAACTCAACGCAATTCTGAGCTCTGAATGGCCCTCCTTGAGTGTGCCTTAAATCAAGCTGCTGCTATCGCTTCCTGGGAGCCTGGTTTAATGCGAATGTAGAAATCTGAATAGCAAAACAAGGCCACCTTGGCTTGGCCTTATACAGCAGATATGATCAGTCTTGCACGCCTGATTTCACCATCAGGAAAATAAAAGACGTTGAAATTGCTGTTTATTTAACACACACACACACACACACACACACACACACACACACCCCAAACCCTGGCTGCAATAGATAGAATTTCTTATGTAGTATTCTAGAATTCCATTTATTTTCCCAACCACTGTCTCCTGATTTCTTATGATATGCCTTTGCTGCACAAAAGTAACCAAATTTTGTGTTAGCATTTTGTATTACAACTATAACACAGGGACATCTACCCAATGCAGAACCATGTTTTAGCAGATATTGTGTTTTATTTTAGAAAGTCAAATGCTTGAACTGTAATTCTAAATGAAGTGACTTGGAAGTAGCTTCCTGGTTAATTAATGGTTGTTACTTCTGAGTAGACCCAATTAAGAATACTGCAGAAGGGATTAAAAACTCACTGGCTGCAATTCTACTGGATAATCAGTTGGCATCTACACTGGTATATACATAAAGCACTCATATAGTCATTAGACAGGAAAAAAACTTGTTTTAGGCATGTAATACACACAAACACACAAACACACTCTGCCAACAAGTGAGAGAGAACTCACAAGGCCTTTCTATCTCTGAAACCTTAACACTGGAAAAACAAAAATAATTGAGCCAGCCCGTCCAAAAAAAAGTTCTGGTTTGGTGAATATGTGACCATGTCTATAGAATTTATAGAATTTACCAGTGTAGTTCTGCTCAACCCTCTATTTTCTGACTTGGGGGGGAGGGGGTAGGCTTAGAGAAAGCAATTTTTTTCTTTGCTGCTTCTCCTTCTTTCCTTCCAGTGAAGGACATGGAAACCACTGAGTATTGTGCCTGTAAAAGAACCAGTGTGGTGTAGTGGTTAAGGCACCAGACTAGAAACTGAGAGACTGAATTCTAGTTCCATCTTAGAGACAAAACCAACCAAGTGATCTTGGCCCAGTCACTTTCTCAACCCTAAGAAGAAAACAGTGGCAAATCACTTCCAAAATCTTCCCAAGAAAACTCTGGGAACCTGTTACTTCTTTGTACCACATAAAGGTGCCTCCCATTCTTCTGCTCCACGGTTTACTATTTGGAAAGTAGTAATTAGCTCCATCCCAGAAAGAAACATCAATTTCAGTGAAAAATATGTTAGTGAACAATAGTGGTCTACTCTATCTAGATGGGAGTATGGTACTATAGTCTTCCCTCATATTATTCTTCCTATCTCTGGTCCAGTTATATAAACAGCAGATGAGGTATAGCACTCTCCTGACAATGCCACTTCAGACCATATTTGACAAAGTGCCTCTTCCCATTTCAAACTAACAACCCCAAACAAAATAAACAATGCTTGAAGAGATTGCAAAAAGCAGCCCTCATTACATAGTTATTGTTAGGATACATGGGACTCCACCTGTAGTATAAAGTGATATTATTGACATAGGTATATTAATAGTAAACCTATTAAATAAAGTAGAAAAAAGAAAAGAAAAAAAGATCATCTGCCACTGGTGATGTATTATGTTCTTTAAGTTAATTTAACATGCTTTATCAACACAATTATAAACCAGCTTATAATACATAATAAATGAATAAATGGAAATTCAAAAAAAATGGAAGATATGCGGTTCAAAAATATGAAGAATAAAAAGTGTATACTTGAAAAATCAATACTACTTATTTTAAAACACAGGTAAGGAAACTTTGAGCCACCAAGTTCTGTATATATATATATGGCTGGGAGATATAATCAATTACATCTGAAATGATGGGAAAGACCCAGGTTCCTTATTTCTCCTTCAGAGAAAACATACTTTGAATGGGAGCCTGGTTGCATATTCAAGACAAGGTTTGGTGCAGAAGTCAGGAATTCTATCACCAGTGACTGCATAGGAGGTGAACATTGAGTGAAATCAAGGAAATGATCCTAATGTAATGAGAAGTGTTTACTACTATTTTGGACCATTTAAAATTATCTGTCTAAACTATATGCAGCATACAAATGTTTTCAGAATGCCAATTTGAGAACCAATGATGAAGTTAGTTTGGTTAACTGAAAAGACCATCATTCAGAAGGAAATATTTATTTATTATGTTAAGCACCTATATCAAACCCTGCCAGAACTATTGCAATTGAACCCTGGCCACTAATGGCTGTTTATAGCCCAGCCATTTTGACTGTTTGCATGTTAGGCCAGGAAATCCTGGGAGAGTTTCCAAGAATGCCCTTTGCCACAGAGCAGAAGGTTGAGCTGCCTGTCATTCCTGGGGTACAGCAGGAAAAGGGAAGCCAGTGACATGCTCGATGGTGTGAAAGGGGAATCTAGCCTCTTGCTGTTCTGACAACCAATCACAGAGCATTGGTAACAGGCTCTGGAAAGGCTACACTCTGCAACCTTGTTCAGTTCTCTTAGCTCTCAGAAGAGATGGCTGTTTGTAAGGGAGAACTGTTTATTGAGGCAAGCCAGCAAGAGAGGACAGATTTAGTTTCTACTGACCAACCCAAATAATAGAGACAAGTTGGTGAAGCAGAACGTCTTAGATCTGCATCAACCTTAGGACAATTTCTAACTATGTTTATACAAATGTGTATCTGTTATAACCCATTTACACTACCCAGTAGTCAGTCAGGAAAGAATACTTCCCAAATTCTTTGAAACTGTGTTTCAACATTGAAACATAACATTCTCAAGAATGGTCTTTCTGAATAAATGTGTCCAGTAATTTTCATCATTTTTTCTTTCTGGTCTTTCTCCCATCCAATTAATCCAATTTAGCAAAGCTAGATTCAGGATCCAAACATTTTCCAGGTTATTTAGCTACATGTCTGAATAAAGACAGGAATGGTTTACAGAGAAGTAAGTTGGGCTCATTCAGACTTGAATTTTTAGATGGGAATTCAGTTTTTTTGCATTAGTGATTTATAGCATCTAGTCATACAGCTATTGCTGGGCCAAAACAACAGTAATGTGGAGTCTTGATATCATTTCAACAGTCATATGGACAGGCTTTATATCATTTCACTTCATATTATGATATACCTGCCTTGTGTTTCCAGTATTTATTATGGATAACTGACTAAATTAAAATTATCATTCATCTATCTAGTTCCTTCCCCATATATCAAAACTATTGGAGCACTATAGCCCAAAGATATTCAAATGGCACTTGATTGGGGAAAGGAGAGTAGTAACCTGGTTAAGGCTCAGGCATTCTCATCAAGGCATTTTAGTCCAAGTAAGCTTGAGTGCCTTTTAGCTATAAATCCCATCCAATCCTGCAAAAATGCAGATAACCTGAGGGGCAGAAATAATAGATTTCCCTTCTTGCACCCTGAGGATAACGGTGTCACTAGACTTCAGATTGCAAATAAGGGACACAGGTTCTCTTTTGGTCATCTGAAAAAGTGGCCCCCTCCTATTCAGCATCCAAGGTGGTACAGTCCAAGTACAGGCTGGTCACTGAATTTTGAACAGAGAGCCCTGGTTATGAGCCATTGGGCTGTTTCTCTGCTGAACTGTACTATAATGCTGGGAAAGGAGAAAAACCCACAATCTTCCAGCCAACACAGCTTCTGCTTTAGTGATTGGATACAAGTGGTGAGTCATTTTCTGCCTCTTTCTATTCCAAATGAAGCAGCAATCCTCTCTTCCCCAGGGTTGGGGCTTTGGAGTCATTATAGTGGCCTTCTCAGAGCCACCATGGGTTCCTCCCTATTGAAAACCAGAACCCCACTTTGAGGTAGAGCACACAATGCTGGAAAATTCTTGTGGCCCAATAACTAGTATGAGGCAGCTACTTTTCCATTCAGGCTGAAGAGCATTCATAGCAGAGCAGAGGAAATGACAATGCAAATTCTTAGAGCTGGGATGGAGAAATGGTGTCAACTGGGGAAAGACTTGAGTCTTAAAGCATGTGTTTTTCACCAAAAAGGGGGAAAGACAAAATTTCTTTGATGACTGAGAGGCATCCAGCAAGGGATTCCCTGGTTTCTTGCGGGTACACAGATTACAAGCAAGAGCTTCTGGCAAAGCACAAAACCCGTCACTGAAAACCTTCTAACACCAGGAATGCCCTATAATGCCAATACTTCAAAAGACAAAATGGGAAAAAGACTGAAATGGGTTCAGCATTTAAACAGAAAACCTTGTTTGTAGGCCTAAAAAAATGAAAATGTCCAGAGGGCTGCCTGGTTGCATGTTTTTCTAAGTAAAACCAAAGAGTTTGGTTCTGAGATTTTAATTCTATGTCAGTCTGGAAACAGGCTGCCACAATATGCAAATAGTTAAACTGGGAATCTCATTTAATTCCAGTGGATAGGTCTAGGTGCATACACGGCTAAACTCAGTTTTTATCTGATCTAATTGGAACTATAAATTTAACAGACAGATCAGTTTGCAAACATTCTTGTTTTTCAAGAAAGCATTGGTCTCAAAAATGCAGAAGAGATTGTTTAAATCTGCTAACTTCTTTTTGCCTGGGCTTATGCCACCCAAGCCAAATGGTACCCATTTCCTCTCTGCCCAGTCTGTTACAGGCTCCAATTGTTCACCTTAGACAGTAATGAAATTACAAGGATTTGTTAATCCAGGCTCCAGATCTCTGCAATACAGAGAGGCATATTAGCCTCTCTCCTACTGCAGCAGCTGCAAGAAAGTGGGGAAGGGTAGCTGTCTTACTGGCTTATTTATATGTTCATTTGTTCAATTTATATAGCCGCCCTTCTCACATATGTGATGGCTTCACTGGAACTAGGCAGGTAATTCTGTTGTCAGGACCACTTGCAAAGGAAAAATGTCCAAAAGAAATGCAAACTAAAGCACTAGGAGTCCTCTTTGTTTTCCTTCATCTTTACTGGGGTAGCTGGGGTTTGATGGCCACCCATCAAAGAACAGCAACTACTCACTTATACTTGTTTGCTTAAATTTTAAGCAGAGGAGAGAGAAGAAAACCTAAGCTTGTGACAAAGCAAGAGGAATAACTGCAGCAAAGCTCAGAGGTCCACCCTGAGGCGCTTTTCAACTTGACTAACTTGCTAGATGAGACTAAATCATTTTGAAGGAAAGCCCCCTTGGGTTCTAATTCTACACTCCGGTGGTTGCAACTATGAGCAGGGACCAAGATGTACACATAAATGTATAATCCTTGCTTGCTTCAAAAGATAGAAGTAATTATAGAGTAGGTTTCCCCAACCTAGTGCCCTGTAAACAGCAACTCCCAGTATTCATAACTTCCGCAACAATGCTCTAGTCTACTGGCTGTGAATGATAGGCGCTACAGTCCAAATTTCCTAGAAGATATCTGACTGAAGAAAGCTGCAGTAGGGTAGCAAGGTAACCTAACTTTTATAAATTCTGCCAGTTTTAAGTGCCAGAGGATGAAGATAAGTTGGTTTTATGCAGGTTTATTTATTTTAAAACTGCAAAATTGCGATACAGATAAATCACTTGCCTATGTGTAACCATCATGGATTAAATAGATGTTTGTTTGATCACCTATTGGAGAAAATGCTTCTCAATGGAGTCAATGATATCAGTTCAATTCATCAGTTTTCAGAGCTGACACAGTGGTTCCAGATATACTGCAACTCTCTCAGGCAATTTATAAGGCTACTAAGAACTATACCCCACCATCCTATGCAGGAAAAATCAGCTCACAATCTGTATTTGCAGGTGCACTCATAGATAAGTTAAATACAGTTAGTTCAACTTGCTGAGTTTGCAGAATGTTCTTAAACGTCAAGTGAAGTGCATGCTAGCTAAATGTGTTTGATTATTTTGTGGTTCAGTGTCATGTAAGCATGGCCACCAAAGGTTGTGTCAGATATGGCATTCCTTAGTTCAAAATGTTCGAGTTTCTAAATTTTATATAATCACATCCATTTCCTTTGACATTCCATAAGTTACAAGTATGAGAGGCAAGTAAAAACACAGCATCTCCAGGCAAATATATTTATAGCGGTAGAAGCATTTCTGGATTACAGCCCATTGCAACAATGCCCTTACTAGGAACCATGTCTCCTTCATGAAATGGAGTTAAAAACTTCAATCTTGCAAGCTGCACAATAACTGAAATTCTGAACCCAGCACATTTGCAAGTAAGACAACTCAGAGATACACCCTTCCAAAAACCTTTAGATGAAACTAGATTCATCTAATGTATAGAAAACCAAATAACAGAGAGAGGTCAGAAATGGAACACCTTTCTCAGCCAGACATAGAGGCACATTGACACTGAAGAAAATCTTGATATATTAAATGTGACCTATGTCCAAGTAAATGTATCTTAAATTCATACTTAAGCATCTGGACAGAGTGGTTTCAGTGTGCTTGCCTAGGCTGGCTACTACAGCATTGGACAGAGCCACAATGACATTGGTATCATTGTAGTATTCCATTGGTAAGTCCATGGAATGTACTACTGAGTCAGATCTATTGGCCAGACTGTAGCTTGCCTAGAGATGCACCTTAAAACCATTTATCAGTATGCAAGTTATTTTTTTAATCCCATGTTGGAGGTGCTGACACAGCAGTTTACAGCAACAGAGAAGCAAAAAGTTGTCAAACTTCTGCCTGAATTTTAAAAAAAGGCTCACAGGAGAAGACTTCAGGCACACCGGCATTCATCCCCAGATACATTTACAATCCTGGATTTCAAGGCCACAAACTGGAAGATAATCTCCCTCCCCCTCTCAGCTCCTCAGCTTTCTTGGCCCTGGGAGGCTTTCTCTTAGTACTAACTGGGGAATTTCCCACCAGCCTGGGGATCTAGCTAGGCCTTCTCAGAAGCCGCAGCTCTTTCCTAGGGTCAGCAACTGCAGGTGACAAGAAAAGAAAGCCCTTACAAGCATCACCATGGCCCGTGATGAGTCATCCCCAGAGTTCCCCTTAGTCAAAGAAAACTTGGCAATCCCCCAAAGCCGGAACTGTTAGGAGGGGTTGCGCGTCGTTGTTTCCCTTTGCTTATTTGATCCCCTCAGAAGTGGGAAAGGCATGAGAGATGTTCTAGATACGGGACAGAAGAGCGTGTGTTTCTGAGGCTGCGGCCACTGTGTATGTCAGGCTTCGGTCCTCTTTCAAAGGATCGGAAAAGGTTTTCATCTTGGCAGCAAGATTAGCAGCTAACGATCGGCGGCTGCAGCCCCCACGTCTTCGGTTGCCTGCGTTTATCCATAAAAGCCGATTCCTTTATTAGAAACAGGAGATGACTCTCCTACCTCCACTCTGAAATCCCAACAGGCGAAGCGCAGCCCGACACCTCCCCCAGCATAACGCACATCAAATCCCCTCTGACAAGTCTCTGCCAAACATTCCCGACGCCGGTGGCTGCCTCTCTTCCAACGGGGCCATCCAGCAGCACACACAGTCTTCGCCAATCTCCTTTCCCTAGGGCAGGTAGCTAAAACGCGCGCACACCCTTTTATTGCGAGGGCAGTCAATGTCTCTCCAGAAAACCCTTTTTCTGAGGAGCAGCAAGCAGCAAGCATCAATCTGCAATCTATTAATCCTTTTCCCATAGGGGCAGCCAACAATCAGCAGAAAATCCAACCTTCCCTGGGGCCACTGCTTTTAACATTCCCTCCCCAAAGCACGGAAATGCTCTTCCCTTCCTCCATCCCTTTGCATAGGTGTTGCCATTCTTTGCATTTCTAAGACTACAGTGCACACCCGCACACACCTCCCCAGAAGGCAACCAACACCTCCATCATCTTAAACAATTCCCCCACCAACAGCACCTTCCCTTTTCCTTCGAGAAAAGTCGCTCTCCTTTATTAGAAACAGAAGGCACGCCTCCCGCCTCTCCGGAATGAACACCCCCCCCCCCGCAAAGACGCTTGGATTAAAAACAAAAAACCAAAACAAAACAAAAAACCCTCAGGCTCATCCACCCCCGCTTCAGATTTCCCATCCCTAATGACAGGCGGCCCTCCCCTTCTCAGGCGCAAACAGCCCACCCTTCCCTCTCCCTCACATCCCTCTTTACCAGGCGCAGCCAACCTCCCTCCCCTCCCCAAGCGGAGCCAACCACCCATCAAATCCCCCCCTTCACCAAGCACTGCTCCCGCTCCCGCTCCCTCCTCGCTCCCGCATCAGCAAGTCCGAGAGACGGCAGTGCGGTTGCTCCTGTGTGGTAGCCAGAGCTACCAGACTGAGCGAGCGCAGACTAGGATCTGCTTCCCCGGGCGTCGCTGCCGAGAGAACCAACGGTTTGGATGCCAGCGGGCTCCCTGCCTGTGCTTCGCGCTCTCGGGCACGCCAGGCTCAAAGGAGCTTCTCGGTGCCAAGGAAGGGCAGAGCTGTGCAGCGCGAAGCGCCATTCAGCAACAGCTCAGAACGGGCGGGCAGGTGACCCTGCCAAGCACAATGAAAAGCGTCCTTCCCCCTTCAAACGGTGCTGGGATAAAGCCACCGGGAAGAGCGGGGGTGGGGGAGAGAAAATAAGATAAAATCTTCCGAGGGAAGCTGTGATACCACCCGTGACTTAGCTACGAGCCTACGACCTGTGTGGCGAGGAAAGCAAGCGGCTCTTTGCAGAGCGAACCGGCGCTGCCGAGTCTTCCTTGGCACAGGCCCCAGAGCAAGAGATGCAGCGAAATCTGCCCGGAGGGTGGGAAGAGGGCTGCGAGTTGGCAAACCTCTGCCAACCCTGCGAGCCCAAGATGAGGGGATGGGCGGAAAGTGAGAAGGAAAAGCCACAAGAATAAAACGCCCGGTCGCCAACCCCAACTCAGCCGGGCTTTGGCGGTGCACTGCGGGCAGCTGGATTCTCGCAGGCATAGAAAGGCGACGCAAAAAGGGTGCGAAGAGCCCTCCCTCGGGCGGGAAGTTGCCACTTGGCTACTCTTGGCATCTCCGGGCCTGAAGCCCAAGGTTTCTTCCGCCAGAGGATGAGAGAACTCGAAGGAGCCAAATGGCGGCCTTGGCGGGGGAGCAGGAGCTGTGGACGGTGGGGGAAGAGAGAAGGAAAAGCAGTGTGCGCCACATGCCCGCCTGTTACTGGGTCCGGAAGCAAAGCTATGTAGCCCTAGGCTTGAGACGGCCTGCCTTCTTTGCAACAGCGCTGGACTCGCCAAGCCAAGGGCCAGCGCGCGAGAAGGGAAGCCCTGAAATCGGTTTGGTTGCTGCCCCACACCAGCGACTAGGGCTGGTGCGGGAGGTGGCGGAGGGGAGTGTTTGTCCGCCCTTCTCTGTACGCTGCAGGGCTATGAGACTATGAGGCTCCTCAAAGGTGCTCTTCCCAGTGGCTTAGAAGAAAGCCAGCGAACGAGCGATAAGCTGGAGCGCGGCGGCGGCGGCGGCGCCTGGACTCCGAGGCAGTCAGTCTCTGGGACTGTGACACGAAAAGATGGCGCTGCCTCACTTCCCCTCCCCCTTCCCCTCCAGCAGCCTCCTTCGCTCGCGGCTTCCTCTTCCTCCCCAGCAGCTTCGCCAGGCCCGTTTCAAGGCTCCCCCTCATGCAGCCGGACACCATTATTAGCTCGGTGGGTCTCTGCCTTTTCTCCTTCATCCCGCTCCGCCTGTCACTCCTCCCCCCACCTCCGTTGACTGGTTAACTTTCCTGTTTTCTTTTTGCTTTCCTTTCATTTTCCTGTCAGACAGCTTGTGGTGGGGGAGGGGAACGGGTGAACGAACCAGAAGGGCGGAATGAAAAGTTCCCTCGCGGCTCTCCTCTCCTCTCCGCTCCCCACCCTCAATTTCCTCCCTCCGCCCCCGGAGCCACCAGGGCGGGAAGGCCGAGGAGCTTGGAGGGGCGGAGAAGCTGCACCGACTCCCGGGGAGGAGGAAGGAAGCCGCGCCAGAGAGTTTGACCGAATTTCTGGCACCGACAAACCAATCGCTCCGATCTCTTTGGGCTTCCAGTTGCCCGGTGCAAACAAATAAATAAATAGACCTACGATCCAGTGTCCCTTTAATTTAGTTATCGATCCTCCCTGTCTCTGTCTGGGAATCGGCAGACTCACGCGCCTCTTTCCCATCAGAGTCCCATTTACACTTCGGACGGCGACCTTTTTGTCCCTTCGGTCAAGGCCGACCTGAACCCACGTCTTCCCGAAAATGGAAGAAAGCGAGGACTCCCAGCCCGACCGGCTTGCCCGACTGTGTTTCGGGTCTCTCTCCCTTCTTTCTCGCCACTGTGCTCCTCTCCTTCCCTCCCCCCCATTCTGATTCTTTGATCTTTTTGCTTCCTCCCCGCCCGGCACCTTTACTGATGGGCGGAGGGGGCTGGGCTGGAAGGAAGGGAAAGTTTCTGTGCGACTGGCAAAGCTACAGATGTCACAGTGGTCAGAGAAGTTTAACTGCCTGGAAATTCGGTCACAAAAGAGACAGCAGCTCTTTGAGTCAGTTCCAAATTACCTACCCCCTCCCGTGCGGTGCTAGAAATCCCCCGCCCCGGTGTACACAACGCAGAGAGTTGTTGGTCCTAAGTGCTAAGAAGTTGGAGGGGTTTGTTTTGGGGGTGAAGTCTGCAAGTGACTTTCAGCGCTGCGGTTGCCTGTTTTAGAAGCTGTTAATTGAATGTCGTGACATGCGATGCTGCTTGGGCAGAGAGGCGAGAAAGCCTACGGTTCGCCGATTTCCCCCGTCTTGGTTCCTACGCATCCCGTAGTTGAAGCACAAACAAAATAGATTGTTAGTAACATTGAAGTACGGAGCTGTCTGTTTGCGTGTGCGTGTTTGTACGAATGTGGGTGTATAAATTACAATATTGCTATCACTCAGTCTCGCCTGCAAGGTCTTTGTTGCAATCTGCTTTAAAGTAGTGGATATTTCCCTTTAGGGACGGGGAAAATGAGCGACTTTCTCTAGAATCAGATCATAAATAGAAATGGCAGCAATTTTCAGTTTACACACACTGATGTGATTGAAAACAACCAATTTACAAATATAGATTTTTACAAAAAATTTTTTGCTAAGAAAGGTACTTGCGTAGCAATGTGGTTTCTTCTTCCACCCCCACCCATCCCCAGCAAGTAAAGATCCATGTTCTTGCTTGTTGTCCATTTCCTTATTGTTGCTGCTGCGTCTAATAGTTGGTTAAGTGGAGGCTCGGTTGTGGTCTTATGAAAGTGAAGTGTCCCACCAGGTTGTTTGTGACTGGTCAGGTCAAGAAAATTCTGACCTCTGATCTGCTGCACTCTGGAGGCCCATGAGTGATGTTGCTGGCTTGCCTGTTAACATTTTGCAATGGCGCTAGCCTTTTATTAGTTGTTAGAAAATAGCTGGGGAAACTCAGAAGCTCTCTTGTCCATTTTAAGATCATTGTGCTGCCAGGGAACTCTGTGCACAGAGCTGCTCTTTCATCTCCAGATACACAACAAGAACCATCACCCAGGCAGCATTTGCTAATCTCAAGATTGTGGTCTAGGCAGAAATTATTTCATAAAACCTCTCGAACTCCGTTGATGCAACCTCTTGCATCCTGTGCTGGTTTTGGAACACTTAAAGTCTAAAAGTTGGCAATGTAATATTGGAACAGAGAAAACGAAAAAGTGAAGTGTAGGACTCGGAGAATGATCTATTTCTGCCATTTTAGATTCTTTTTTCAACCCCATTCCCTTGAGAAGTGCTAGTTTACAGATTCCATCATCCACAGTCAACATATGGAGGTTCTCAAAAACCAACCCAGAGAAAATCCAATGGTCTCTTCCCCTGCAGGGCACCAGTGGGGAAGCTTTGTGTCCTTCATTGCTTTTGCTTTTCAAATGGACTCCGAGTGGCAAATTTCACTGTATATGGTGATTTTCCACAATGGGAAGCACCTTCCAATACCTGTTATCTAGCTCCGGATTGAATATTAACAAACCTCCACCTCCTGCTGTCTGCCCAGAGGTTTTGCCTTTTAGGCTTTTGTCTGCTTTCCTGAAGGCCATCAGGCACCAGGCACTTTCTTCTTTAAAGGCAGTGAGGTTAATCGGATTACTGTAGGGGTTGACAGAGTAGCGGACTAACCCATTTTGATTTTTTTTTAAATGGGTCTAGGGGTCCTGAGGCCACAGCACCTAAAGGATGACCTACCTAGGCCAATGGTTTGCCTGATGATGCTAATTTCCTTTTCTAAGGGGCTTGCTTTGACTTCCTCCTCAGAAAGGATGTCTGCCATGTCCTAATTGAGCCTGCTTGCTGACACTCTTGCAGCTTAAAACACCTTGATAGGTAAGCAGGGCTAAGTGGAATTGCCAGCCAAGCAAGATTATGAATTGGCTTGATCCTCTGGTTTATTAGTTGCACATAATGACTGACATTCATCATGATAGAAACACTGGGTTGGCAAACACGTATTTGGAGAAAGCTCTATGGAATCTTCTAAACAGGAATAAGAAATAGAATAAACCCTTTGATATTCATCAACAATGATCTGTCACAGTACTTTAGTTTTACTGGACTGTACAGAAATGGGTACTATCAAATAAATGTCAAGTGGAGCTGTAAAATGGGTGTCTGAAAACACCTTTCTTAACAATTCATTTCATAAAATAGGGGGATAGTTCATAGAATCGAGATCCCTTTATTTGAGGGAGTACTGGAAAATGCCAGCACGTGTTTTCAATATGAGGGCTGAGATCTGGTGTGTGTGAGCTAGACAGATGTTTTTCTTCTCCTTCTGAGAGCTGGAAATAGTGTGATAAAGCTTCACTCATGGCTTCCCCTCCTCCATGCCACAGCCTTGTATCAGCTTAACAAGGTTTTCAGGTTTTACTGTTATAGTCCTGCAAACCTGATTGACCGGAGGTCATAAAAGGACAGAACAAATGAAGGTGGGGTGAGCTCTTAAATAAAACAACCATCCAGTCTTTTAAAGAAAAGTGTTTTTCAATTGCTGCGGAGTGCTTTTTTCTTTTACTCAAGTCTACCTACCTGTCCAAACTTGGCTGGAATTATGCAGCAACACTCTGGGGTCAGAGGGCTTGATTCCTAAGAGCCCTCAGCAGCTACGGTGCATGTTAAAAGCACACCCGACTTTGTTCCTTCTCTCCATTGCACTAGTGAGCAGAATCCTGACCATTTTTGAATTTTTATGTTCTTTTTTTGGCTGACATGTATGGCAAGCAATTCCAAACAGTCCGAGCAATTTGAGGGAACAATGGATTAATCTAAAAGATCGTGGCTGAGCATGGACCCCTGCCAATCTCGCAAAGGCCTCCCAGCTTCTTCTGGTGAAAACGAGAGCCTCCGGCCAGCTCTGCCCAGTAAACAGGGAGCGCATTTGTGCAGGCGCGCCGACTAAACAGTGCCTGGCAAACAGACCACCGGCTTGGCTGTGGCTGTGAGCAGAAACCTTCCACTTCTCAGCACTTAGCAACCGAGCCAAGCGTTGTTCGCCGCGCTTTCTCCCGGAGCCAGCCAGGCAGGCAGGCAGGCTCGATTTGATTTACATTCTTGTTAGGACGCAAAGCTTTCGCTTGGCAGTTCAAGGGCAGGACAGGAACCGTGCAAGCAGAGTCTTGTGAACGGAAATCTCTCATTTACAAGGTTCTGCTCCGTCACCGAAAGCCACCCTCGAGCACATTTGTTCCGCACGCAGCTCCCTTTTATCTTCTTCACTCGCTCCTTCTTCCCACGGCTCGAAAGGCGGCGAGGATTGGGGGAGGGAGCCGGTGGGGAGCTACAAGCAAATGCTACAGAAGCAAGTGAGCTCGGCTTGGCCTCCCGCTTAGGCCCAGGGCAGGCAGAATGTAAATAGGAAAACGAGCTCCGGCTCCACGCGTAGACGAGAGTCTCCAAGGCCAGACAAACAGAACTCAAGCACGTGATCAGGCTACCCTGCAAGTCTGTGAAGGCAGCGAAAGGGGGAAGAATCTCCTCCCCCACCACTTTATGAGCTTTAGGAGCAAGGAGACGCTTGGATAAATTCTGATAGAAGGCCAAGAGCCAGGTTAGCCTAATACGGCCCCCAAAAAGTACACGTTAATTTTTAACAATTCCCCCTCCCCTCCGATTCTCTAATCTAGCTGCTAACCTGCCTTGAAGAAGCCTGAGATTGTTAGGAATAAGAAACGGAGAGAGAAACCGGGGAAGGGGGCAGATGGGGGCGGGGCGGGGGACACAGAGAGACCATACTTTATGGTAACACTTTTTTCTTCTCTCTCCCAGGACTGTTAAAAACTTCTCAGTATCTCACCTGGTGGATACCCTTAATTTGAAATGGTAAAGTTCAGATCCTAAATCAGTTATTGGGAGAAATACATACTGAAATAAATGTAATCAGGTACAATAGATAAGTAAATAGAGATCAAAGTTCTGCATTTATGTCCTGTGGAAAGTTATACAGAAGGATGTTGTAAGAACAACCTGAAATTTAATGGATACTTTTGCTTCAATCCTCCTTGAAAAAAATACACTGAGTTACAAAATCTCACCAAGATATTACAAAATAGTCAGTTTGTGTGGTCTATTTGCCTTGATTGTTAGCTTGGAATTACATGTCAGAATATTTTTCAAAAGAACAAATATCTATACTTTGTAGAAATAATTACCACATAGTTAGTTATTCAATGGTAAATACAATGATTTCTTAATTACTTGAATATTGAACAGCTTTCACATGAGATTTTCTCAGATTCCCCTCACAAGTATGTATCAAAGGCTGCGATGTTAACTTTTGAAGAAAGGTGCTACTCCCTCTTCTACACCCAAAATAAATGCTCTTCATTTATATTTATCATCTGCGTTCACATGCTATGTTAAGCCATATGTTGGTTTCTTTCTTGGTTTACCATCATGTCTAAATCCATTGAAAACCTTACTTAATGCTAAGTGAATTGTGTGAATCTAGCTAGTTGTGGCTCCTTTAATTTACTTTGATTAAAGAAACTATGGTTTATTATGATACGTGAACCCATTCGTTTTCCACTAATTTTTTCCTTATCACATGCTTGGGGAAGTGACTTTCTAGCCATCTTTATAACTTCACTTGATTTGCTAAAAATTAAACGTGAACTGAGTTTCCAGGATTTTAATTATTGTGCTAGAAATTTTGTTGTTTCTGAGTGTTAGGAAGCAGATATTCCCATTTCAGGCAATTCACCATTATTTAAGAAGTAACAGAGGTGGCTTACCTGTCAGCCCAAAGCTCTTTTTGCAACTATTTTGAGGCAAAAGTTGGCATGAACATATGTAATATGTTTATTAAAAGACAAAAGGTCCAAAGTACTCCTAAGCTCTTGAAAATACTATTTTTGTCAAAGAGTTTGATATTGCTTTGACATTTTTCATAATTATTACTTTGTGATATTATGGCCATTTCCTCAGCCAGCAAAAAGCTACTTTATGTAGAATACTGTTCTTGTATTATATAGGGAAAGGGGAGCTATTTTAAGATTATTCATAGAACTGTTTAATTTAATATCAGCTTTGGAGCAGAGATATAGTGGTGAAGGACTCTCAGTACTAATGTGTGGATGTGCCATTTAGCCCAATTAACAAGATGCTTCATGCAATTGCTTTAGCTTGGAATGAAAGTAGTTCAAGTAATATGGGTTCTATTTGGTTTATGTTCCTGTCACATAAGAGTATAACATAATTCACAATAAATGCTGAAGAGAAAGAATGCCAATTCTAGCATTCTGCTAATATTTCTAGCATTTTCTCTCAAATGGCTAGTTACAAAACTTAGCAATGTTGCCTTCTTGTACCTTGTAGTTGAATCTTCCTTCCATTTTTAATAAACCAACAAATATCAAAATTTGGTTTTAATTCAGAAATCAAGCAAATTTTGTGACTTTTTGTTACATAAATCTTAGGCTTTATACCCATCCCCCAAGTAAGTGATTAACATAGTTTCATTACCACTCTGAAATCAACATTGTCTTATCTGCAAAATATGTATAACCAAAATTTTGTATAATTTTTGTCACCAATCAGAAGTTTTATAATACTACGGATAAGGGTTAGAAATATTTCAAATCAGTTCTAAGTTAACACCTAAAATATATATTACAATATTCACAAAAAATTGTCAAAGTTTGTATCAAGGTTATATCACTGCATTCTATAAACCTCATGTTTTGCAGCTCTCTCAGAAGAAGGTAATAAAATGCTCATTTGGTCCCTCAAGGAGGTGTGCCTATTTTTTGGTGAATGGGTATAAAATCTAAGAAATTTGGAACATAGCGATACAAAATGGTATAGGTAGTCCTTGACTTATGGCTACAATTGAGCCCAAAATTTCTGTTGCTAAGCAAGACAGTTAAGAGAGTTTTGCCCCATTTTACAACCTTTCTTGCTACAGCTGTTAAGTGAATCACTACAGTCCTTAAGTTGGTAACACGGTTGTTAACGAAGCTGGCTTCCCCATTGACCGTGCTTGTCAGGTTGCAAAAAGTGATCACATAACCCCAGGACACTGCAACCATCAGAAATATTGCCAAGCACCTGAATTTTGATTACATGACCATGGGGATGCTGCAACGGTCATAAGTGTGAAAAACGGTCATAAGTCACTTTTTTCAGTTCCGTTGTAACTTTGAATGGTCACTGAATGAATGGTTGTAAGTCGAGGACTACCTGTACATCATTTTGCCTTGGTTTTTGAACAGAAAACCAATCATGTTGGTTTTGGAATACTCAGAGATTTACCATAAAAGATACGATCACTGTCAGTTTACTTCTTTCAAGAAGAATCACTAGGTCATTTTTTTTAAAAAAAAAAAATCTGCTGCATATTGTTCAGTGACAATCTAGCTAAAACACTAAAAAGAATGTTTCAAATGCCCTTATTTCTTAGCAAATGTGCACAACAATTTTCTACAATTAGCATGGTTGGACACTACTATGGCATAGTAACATGAAGAACAAAATTAGACCTCCACCCAGTTCATTAGTGAACCTTGAATCAATTAGTCTTTTTCAACCTAGTCCATCTCACAAAGTAGAATCATGAAGAAGAAAATTATTCAAATACTTACAGAGATGTTCTCTACCAAATACTGTGAGGATAACATTGTATGTAGACATGTAATATGACCTCTTTTCTCAAACTCTTTTAGTATAGCAGCAATCTTGGTGGACTTTTGTAAACCAAGTGAACTATATCATAAACTCTCAGCAGTTTGGAGAGGATAATTGTTAATCATAATATACTTGGCATGAAGCAACTATTGGGGGGGGGGGACAGTGACCTGTTTAATTTCCTCTTAAATCAGATAGTGCTGATTACTGCCTAGTTCTCAAGGCTATTGTTTTGGAATAGTCTTATTGAAATGGAAAATCCCCAGAGTCAGCAATTTGCAGATTTCCCCACTCTCAACACTTTTTGGTACAAAAAGGTACTGGTATATGTTTTGGGTATGTGCCTTTGATCTGAAGCATGTTCTTTTTGTTTAAAATCCTGTTTATAGCTTAACCTTCCATTGCATTGTTAACAAAAGCAGCTGCTCCTTCAGGAAAAGCAGTGCATCTCCTTAAGATACCAAAGGTTTACTCTTCTAGCATATTCTTCATTTATAAGCAAAGCCATTCACTGCCTAATGACCAAATTTCTTACCATCAGACTGTGAGTGCTCCAGAGTTGGAAACAGCTAGCTAAGCAAGTCTATTTTTAATAGACTTTTTTTTTTGTCACAGGAGGCCTGTGCTATTTTTGTAGCTACCACATCTCCAAATTTCCTCTCTGGCCTCTGAAGAAGCATGTCAGTAAGTTTATATACAGTACCCTTATCACAAAATTTGATATAGGGAAAAGAATCAGATCCTTAATGGAGTTTGGGTTTTCATGCTTCAACATCTTACGTCTTATGATTTCCACTATAATATTTTGTTTCTCAAGTCATTCATCCCCAAGTTTTATGAATGTAAACATTGAAAAGGACTTTTTTAAAAAAGCCACTGTCCCCCTTTAAATCAGGTCTTCACCTTGCAGCAAAGATGGTTTAGGGCCATATTTTTGCTTTCAGCCTCTTCCATCTGTTTCCAAAAGATAAATGATATTGCTTTATACTTCTGAATAACTCACTGATAGATGTAAAGTGGTCCATTAAAGCTATTGGTAATTTACCTTGATCTATAAGCAATTTTCTGGTTTCACTTTTTAATATATAAAGTTTTATGTATGATGCATGCATGCTGTTTTAGGAAATAAAACAGAAATTGTAAAAACCATTGAAACCAATGCATCTGCTAAAACAGCAATAGAAAAAGTATGGCTTTGCCAGTGCTCTTTTTGTGGCTGCCAAAGCCCCTCAGATTGGGGGAAGAATTTAATCCCTTTTCATTGTGGGGGAGGAGGGAGTTGTGAATTTTAAGGACAGAAGGAAATGCTTAAGCCAGGGGTCCCCAAACTTGGCAACTTTAAGACTTGTGGACTTCAAGTCCCAGAATTCTCCAGCCAGCTCCCAGAATTCTGGGAGTTGAAGTCCACAAGTCTTAAAGTTGGCAAGTTTGAAGACCTGTGTGCTAAGCCTTTCAAATGAACTTAAAATTTATTTGATGGAAGTTGTACTTTTGGAGTGCAGTCCTCAACATGTATGCAAACCCTTGGTGCAAGTCAATAAAAGTTGCATTTGTTAATTTTGCTAGAGGTTCTGGAAACAGTTGCTGGTGTATATGGACTTGACCAGAAATTATGCTGTCTACTGATTTACTCAAAAATCTTGCATTCCAACTTTCCTTAATCAAGTGCCCTGATAGAATCCCTAGTTAGCATGGATAAGGGCACTAATATGAACATGATCTATTATATTTCAATGTGTTAAGGGGTTTGGTGATGTAGAAGTGAAATCCAAAACACTGAATCACTGATCTGATGTATAATCAAAGAGAAGTGTAACATCGAGAGGCTGGGCCCTTTGTAGTGATATATATTTAGGGAATAAGGTAAAAACAGGAATCTGAAAGAAGAAAAATTAGGAATGAAAACAGAAAATGAAGAGGAATCAAGGAAGACTAGAAAGGGGCAACAGTTTAGTAGTATAGAAAACATATAAGATAGGGGAAGGAGTTAAAGGAAGATTTGCCCAATGGAATTTTACAGACCTCTAGTAACTGACACCTTCCAGATATGTTGTATTATTACTCCAATAATTCCCAATGATTATTGTTGGAAATTATTGCATTGTAATCCCGCACATGTGAAGGATGACAGCTCCATTACAACATTGCTTTGTTACTATTTTTATATGAATACAGTACCGGTAGTTGATTTCAGAGAAAATCTGAATTTTTATTTTATTTCCCATTTCTTTTGCCCATCTCACCAAAGGCAACTCTGAGTGGCATACAAACACAGATCCTCTATGCCTCTGTTCCCATCATTGCCCAATGCATTAATTTGTTATAATTGTTTGATTTGCTATAAATTGGATTGTAACTGTAATTAAGAGGAAAGGAAATTTTGTCAGTTTGGATGAATTCTACTCTCTGCAGGAATTTTAGATATTTACACAATTAAAAAGACTCTCAGTCAGAAAGGGATTTATTTGTTTATTTGTTTCACTGACTACAAACCATTGTCAGCATAGTGCAATAAATCATACACTATATTATGAATGCTACAACAGTTGAGTTTACATAATATACTAAGCCAGGGCTTCTCAAAGTGTGGGACATTATGGGCAACATAGAAGAGGGTCTTTCTCTTCTTTTTTTATGGTGCCCTAGATATGATAGTCTTTGAATCATTGCTTTTATTCATTGAGAAGTCACATAAATTCATTTCTCATTTAGTGGGTCATGGTATCCATCAAACCTGAGCACTGCTACACTAAGCACAAACTAAGCAACCACAAAGATGAACACATCATAAAGCTTTTGTGAATTGTGCTAGACCAGTGATGGCTAACCTTTTCCGGACTGAGTGGCCAAAGCGTGCGCGCATGCCCAAACCCCCAAAATGCAATGCGTACACGCCCCCGTGCATGCGCCCTGCTCCCCGCATGCGCCCACCCCCGCACATGCACACCCGCCCCGCAAGTCCCCCCTGTATGTGCCCCACCCCTGTGCATGCATCTGCGCCCCCCCACATGTGGCTCCTGTGCATGTGCATGCCACCCGCATGTGCCCCATCCCCCGCACATGTGCAGCAGAGACCCAAAGACCAGCTGGCCGGTGGGAGGCATGCGCACATGCACGGCGGAGCTGAACTGGGGCAACAGCTCATGTGCCCACAGAGAGGGCGCTGCGTGCCACCTCTGGCACGTGTGCCATTGGTTCACCATCACGGTGCTAGACTGAAGATTTTGTTACAAAAACAAACTAGTTTGTATGGCTGCAGCTTTAGAAGCTTTTCAAATTAATAGCTAATTGTTTTGATTCAAATGGTTTGTATACTGAGTTGCTTTGATTAATATAGTAGAAATCTGTCAGATAAAAATTTATACAGGCAGCCAAGTTATTTATCCATTATCTGGTTTCAAAAGTGGTCCTGATACAGTTGTGAGGTATCCCTGTTGTTACTTTCAGATCTATTGGGTCTAATTTATTTTGTCCAGGAAAGGAGGAAGCTGCACAGGTAATCCTATTTAGCTACTCTCTTGTTTAACAACTCTTCACAGTTACAACAGTAATGAAAAGTAACTGTGTGACCAGTCCTCTCACTAGGACCTCATAGGCCTGAATAGCAAAGAAAAGCTGAATTAAGATGGTAAGCATGGCTGCAGTTTCACTTAGCAACCATTTTGCTTTAAAGATCTAGTTGCGGGTTCCAAATGTGGTTGCTAAATGAGGACTTACCAGTATTTGCAGTTATTAGGAAACCATAAGACTTACTGTTCCATGCCCCTAAAAGCTATTATACAATATGTGCAGCTTATCCGTAATTTAAAAAAAAAATAGTCACAGGGTACTAGTTTTGACAAAGTAGCTGAAGTTGAAATGTATCAGGTTTATACTTCGTAGTACAAATGTATCATCAAAATAGATCTTGGGGGATTGGGATAGGTGGAAAGATGCAGTTTGCTAAATTGAAGAAAATAAGTAGATTATTAAAGATAAAGGACCACCAAAATAAAATATTTTTTACACAAATCATAGTTAAATTAGGACATTTTCTTCCACGAGGTGTAATGTTAGCTCCAGAATAGATAATTTTATAAGGAGATCAAATATATTTATGGCAGATATTGCCACTTATATATTAGCCCCAAATGGGACATTCAATTCCATTTCTGAGAAGCAGGAGCAAGAATTTGCAATATAAAAATTAAAAAAAATACAATTTTTAAAATAGTTTCTATATACAGTAATAATTTTGCATTTTGTTTTTCCTCATGTGCTTAGTTGTCTGAAAACCTTGTAACGGAAACATGGAACATGCATGTGGGTCCCTTCTATTAAATAATGGCATCTTCTTATGCTTTCTCTGTGGCAGCACCTACCCTGTGAAACACATCCTTCCCACCCTCAGAGATGGCCCTGGCTCTGCTAGCCTTTTGCAAGACATTGAAGATCTGGCTGTTTCCCCAGGCATGTGGGTCAGCACTGGGGTGGGGCTGGGTAAAGGAAGGAGGGGGTTGTGTGTGGTGGATTTGTGTGTTTTAATCTTGTAAGATGTCCAGAGTCACTTGTGTGAAATGGATGGCTATATAAATAAAATAAATGTAAAATAATAAAATTGAGGTAGGTTAAAATATTTGGAAGTAGATTTGAGTAACACCTAGATAAGGCCTTTCTAGCTACCTATCTGGAGAAGGATTAATATGTTTAATATGATCTGTCACATAAAGAGACTATAGTTCGGCCAGTCTATTTAATAGTACCAGCTGAAGTTTCTAAACGCTCTTCAAAGGCAACCCTGTTACACTGCCAATAAGTGTAGCTTAGTTGTCTCTTTCTAAGAAAGAATACTGGTTTAGTGTGTGCATCAAAACCATGAGCAAAACAGGAGAATATAAATATAAAAGTGAATAGTGGCCAGAAGTATATTCTGTTATGCACTAGATTTGTTTTGAATGGAGTTATTTCTTGCTTGATACTTGAAGGTGTCACATATTTAAATAAATATTTAAATGTGAATATTGACTGCAGTAAAAAGTAGCATTCTCACAACAACTGTTATCTTTTAGGGAAAGGGAAAATAAAATGAAGTATTTGTTGGGTAGAGTCACAACTGAAATCCTTCTACATATGACACAAACTCTGGAAACTAGAAAAGAAAAAATTGAAAACCACCTGACTGAAGCCTAGAGTACTTGAATATTATTGACAAAGATCCACACTGAGATTTTTCATTATACCGGTAGTAAATATATTGTAGTGTACCATACCATACCATACCATACCATACCATACCATACCATACCATACCATACCATACCAATACCATACTCATACCATATTCATACCATATTCATAATATAGTAAAAAAGTATTAGGGTAATTGTGGCATAAATAAATAATAAAATGAATAAAAAATAAACCCTATAGTCAGCAATGACTAGCAGAATAAAATCCACAAGGACTCCTTTACCTTTTATTGTGTCATAAATATATCATTTATTTATTTGTTAAATTTATTTGCCGCCTATCTATGTGGCTATTATTGTTATACTGTGGTCTGCCTCCTTTTCTTTAGAGTGGGACCAGACCTTTTCACTATTTTTGCTACCACAGACTATTTGTTTAGATACTACTACAGTGCCTTAATAAAAAAAAATGCCTTGAGGCAATCCACCCAGTTGATTTCTTTGTCATGTATGAATGTGGTTGATTCACTAAGGAGAGAATATAGAAAAAAAAACAAATGTATGTTTTGCATTTATATTGAGAGATAGTTATCATTTGAGTTTCAGATGTGTAAATGACACTATAGGCAGTGATTGCAAAGCAGGAAGGACAGATAACATTCATTGTCTTGGTAGGCTGAGTCTCCTATTACTGCATATCTCCTACTTTAGCTTTTTCTAATCTGATGCCTTCTAGATGCTTTGGGATTATAATTCTGATAATTCCTAGCCAACTGCTGGTTTATCATTCTGGGAATTTTAATCCCAAAACATCTTAAAGATATCAGGTTGGAGAAGTTTGTCTTACCTTAAGATATTTCTCATCTCAGGGACAGAATAAGAAACATGACTGGAAACAGTTAGTAGCATTTATTAGAAGGGAAAAAATGATTTACAAACCCAACATTCTTCCCCCTCCCATTTAGATTATCAGAAACATCTACACTGCACTGTAGTCCTCCCCCAGTCATATAAGAATTATGGTGCTTTGTTAATAAAATTATCATAGGTGCTAGAAAATCAGTTTAAATAATATAATGAATACTCATCCATAGATACCTTCTACTTCCTCAAGGTTTGAGATCCTTTAAATATTTTAGAATGTATTTTTATGTTGAATGTGGAATATTATATCTTGTGTGTTCATTTTTCTGACTAGATGTATATAAGCATCTTAGAACAAATTAATATGCTTATATAAGTTAGATTTGGTTTCTTCATCTTTAAAGTTCCAGTCCCATCCATATTACCACATTATGAAAACATTTCTTCCAGAAATGGTTTTATGATGTCTCATGAATTGCCACAAAACAGATGAAAAGCAAATTAACTTTTACTGAAACTTATTCAAGTAGTTTACACAATAGGACACTTTTTCCTTAATTTCTGTTAACACGAAAACTCCCAAAATTCTCAGATAGCATCCAGATTCCATCTTGAAGGGGCCAGGCTTGAAAATTTTGATATATTGCCCTAATTCAGTAGACTATTTCATGATCTGTACATTCAGTAATCTACTAAGTACTGTAGTAATGGGCAACTACATTATGTATTAAATAATATGAGATGAATGGGGGATATGATTTACAAACCAGTAAATTGAATATTATAATGGCTGGTATTCATATACTAATTTTTTGTGAGTCAGGCTATTAGCCATCAACCAAGTTGTCTAGATTTATTCAACCTGAAATTGGCCTTGGGTAAATCTTATATTGGGTTGATTTTTTGCCAACTTATGAAATGGGAAAAGTACTTTTGGGAAGATGTCCATATCATCAGAATTTCTCAGTGTGTATTGGCTAACCTCTGCTGCAAAACAACGTACAAGCTATCATTGCTTAGCTGCAGCTTACATAATCTTTGAAGTAGTATTATCATTGGATTATCCTATACTAAATTTTTCCTATTTTAAAATGTACTGTAAGGATTTAAGAGGAATATAGCCTTAGCACTGCACAGTTGTCTTCATAATAATCTTATATTTGTGAGAGTTGTTTTCTATCTAATTAAAATAATATATGAAAGCTCACAGTGTACCTACTAGTGACATGTGTAACAATTGAGAGTTGAGAGAAAAAAATGAGTGTTGAATCTTATTTTTTAGAAAGGAATATGTTGTTTGGATACAGAATGAAAAAACAAACACATCACTCTATTCCCATGGCTTGAAAATATAAAGATCACAGTTTAGTTCAATAGTGTTGCCTCTCTGTTGATTAAGGGTGTTCTCTTCTCAGTACATTCATAATAAAGTAAATGCTGGGTCTGGATGTCCTAAAGCTCTATTCCATTCTCTCACAACCTCATGTCAGTATTGTGAGCTTTTGTGTGTGTGTGTGTGTGTGTGCGCGCGCGCGCTCTAGGTGAATGGAAGGAACCCACAGCTATTTTTTTTTTTAGCTTATTGACATATAAGTCAAAAGGCAAAGTCCCTGAGTTGAGTTGAAATTCTGGTGACATATCTAAGTAGTTTTCTTAGCAGCAATGTGGAAGGCATTTCTGTCATGTTTTTTCAACTTCCTAATTTAGCCTACAGTCTTGTAATCTCCTTGTAGTCTCCCCATCATGTACTAACTCAATCAGATTCTCCTTATCTTTTGGGATAAGCAAAAGTCAGCTGGGTGTTACTATTGTGATATACTTCTACAAGGTATTACTTTGGAAGCAGGAACTGCTGTTACACCTTCTCAAGAACTTGTCAAAATCTTCAGATTCCATGATATCAATATCAAAATAAATATATGTATGTATGTATTTAAAACTCTATCTATCTATCTATCTATTGATTGAAGTTTGTCATTTACTATTAATATTTATGTCAACTAGGGCATGCTGAGACAAATCAGCTCAGTGTGCCCAGCAATAGCTCACTTGCATCTGTTAGGCTCCCTGTCCTATCTAATTTTTATTTTTCATTATACTCCATCATAATAACAAAGAATCTGGCAAGTTGAAAAACAAAGTTCTGGCCACTAATATTATAATTTAGGTATGGGACTGCTTCTAAATAACAGCCCCCCATAAACATTCTTAGCCAATAAAAGTTATAGGAACACAACACTTTGTTTGAAAATGTACACATTTTACATGGAAAAAGCAAAAGAAAGCTGGGCAATAACAAGCATCCTGGGAGGCCAGAAGGAGTGGGGAAGAAAATCAATGACTGATAAGTGGGTTTTTTTAGGATTGGCCATGCTCATCATGGCAGCTGGTTTGATAACTACCTTGTCCTTACCCCATGAACACTTCTGCGAGGGCACCCACAACATGTGTAAAAATTCTATAATTATTCCCACCAGCCAGAAAAAAAATCTGAGTTGGAAGTTACATGTAGGAATATGTGCCTATATCAAAAGAGCTATTCAGCCAGTCTAGTAGGCCCCATATGAGCTATGTATAGCTCTCCCAATCATTTTCATAGAGATCAAACAGAATTTTCTTTTAGTGAAACAGAAACTAATAACAAATAGTAGTAACTAACTCTTGATTAATTTAATCATCTCCAACTGTCCATTTCTTTCAACTCTATTTCATTTGTTTCTTAGCATATAAATATATCCTCTATCCTAGCATATGCTTATAGATATCCAGATGTGCATTTGCATCTGTATTGGCTGTGCAGGTAGAAACTTGTTTGCAAGTCTCTATATCAGGGGTCCCCAAACTTGGCAACTTTAAGACTTGAGGACTTCAACTCCCAGAATTCTCCAGCCAGCTATGCAGGCTGGAGAATTCTAGGAGTTGAAGTCCACAAGTCTTAAAGTTGCCAAGTTTGAAGACCTCTGGCTCTATATCATCTGCCTTACCCTTTCCAACATGTCAATATCCTTTTGGAAATGGAATGACCAGAATTGTACACAGTATTTCAGAAGTGATATCACCAGTACCAAGCAGATAGAAACAATAACTTCACATGTCTTTGACACAGCACTTCTTTTAATGCAGCCCAGAACTTCACTCATCTTCCAGCAGCTGTCTCACACTTTTCATGTCAGCTTGTTGTCAAATATCATACCCAAGTCCTTGCCAAATGTAGTCATGAATCCATCTTCTATTCAGGCCTACATTTTTTCCTCTAAATGTAGTATTTAATATTTCTCCCTATTAAAAAATGTTTTGTTCTTCCCAACCCATTCTCCCAATCTGTCGAGATTAGATTGCAATTTCATTCTGACCACCTTGGTAGTAGATTGATCTCCTAATATGTCCCATCATCCAGATCATTAATAAGCAATTTTTTATTTCATTTATTTTTCACATTTTTGAATCACCCATCTCCCTCAGGGAGGGACTTTGGGTGGTGTATAATAAAATGTTAATATATAAAAACAATATGTAAAAATTAAAAATTTAAAAATAATGGAACATATCGGAATTGCTAGAATTGTTTTTCTTGATAGATTAAAATATCCAACACTAGTTGCTGCAAAGTTAATTTAACAAGCTCTGTAGAATTGGGAATAATGCACATTAAATACTGCAATTATAAAGAATTAGTTTCATATCACCTTTTTTGCCACAATATGCTATAGACAGTAGTGGGTTCTAAAACCCGTTGCTACCGCATGCGTGCGCAAAATGCTTCTGCACATGCGCAGAAGCATCCCGGGTGGGTGGGCGGAGCCTCCCACCGCTGCCCCTACCGATTCTAAGAACCGGGCCAAACCGGGAGCAACCCACCGCTGGTTATAGAACAGAAAATTGTACATTCAGCAATAGTTGGCAGAATACTGCAATAATAAAGGGACCTCATATTTTACAAATAAATATACTGTTATGATAATAGTTTATAATAATTAGAATCAAAATAAAGAAAAATCCAACTTCTAAAGCCATCAACCTGTCATTTGTGCATGTACAAGGTCCAAATTTATAGTAGTTTATAAATGTTAAGTATAGTATTTATCCCAACTTTCATGACATTTAAAAGAAAAGAAAACCTGTTTTAACAGCAGTGAAAGGAGTGATATGCTGACAAATTTCCACAAGGGTTTTATTAAAATTATCTAATTTTTGCTCCCATTTCAACAGCATACCTACACTGAGCCAGAGCAATTAAACTATTAAACTCTTTCATGGTTACAACTTCAAAAGTTTTTGTTTATAAAGTGATAAGTATTTGTTTGTGTTGTTCTCTGCAATTTCAATCAGGATAGATCTATATGTGAGCTTATTTTTTATTTATTTATTTGTCAAGCATGTATATGATTACAAAGTATAAACATGATTGTGAATATATAAGAAGTACAAGTATGATTACGAGTACATGATATTTTACGAATACATGGGGACATTAGGACAGGGATGGTAGGCACACTGGTGCGCTTATGCACGCCCCTTACACACCTCTTAGGAATGGGGTGAGGTCAACGGTAGACATTCTAAGGTTAAAGTTTGGGGGGTTTGGGGAAGAAACTACAGAGTCAGGTAATGTATTCCAGGCATTGACCACTCTGTTGCTGAAGTCGTATTTTT
>QLTV01000471.1:193363-218361 GCA_003457575.1 Thermophis baileyi
ATTATGCTTAGGGGTTCGGATAGGGCAGTGGAAAGTTTTTTTTAAGAAGTAAGCACATAGTCCATCTGGTTCAATGGATAGAGATGGTTTTAGATTGCGTAGTGCCTTTCCAACATTGTCTTCTGTAAAATCGGTGTGTATTAGATCATTGTAATTGTTTGTGGTTCGAGTAGGAAATATTGGACATGAGTTGTTGCTGTTTACAAAGACTGACCCAAAGAATGTGTTAAAGAGGTTGGCTTTAACGGCTTCATCATTACAGTCTTTATTGTTAGGTCCTTTTAGGGGTGGGATGGTTCTCGTCTTTTTAAGTTTGTTGTTTACGAAATTGTAGAATGCACGGTTGGATTTTGTGCGCAGGAGGTTTGCCTCTTGTTTGATATGATAATTGGTGCATTCAGTCTTTATTTGTTGGCATAAGTTTTTGTAGCAGCTTTTGAAGTTGGCTATGTAGGCAGTTTTGTTTTTTCGCCAGAGATTTTTTTTTTGCTTGGAGCTTCCTTATTGTTATGGGTAGTTCGTTTTTCTTGGTTTTGGGAGTTATTAGTGGTACGTATAGTTTAATGACTCTTCTGACTTCAAGTAAGAAAATTTTATAATGGTCTTCGGCAGTATTACAGCCAGTGAATAGGGTTTGCCAATCAAGAGATGAGAGGTCAGTGTTTATGAGTTCATAGTTGGCTTTTTTAAAATTATAACTGGGGATCCCATCATTATGATGATTTTTGTAAGGGTGTATATTGAGACAAAAGTCTATCATGCTGTGATCACTGTTGGAAAAGGGTTCTTTTATTTGTAATCCATAAATTGATGTTGAACTGTTGCAGATGAGATCAAGGCAGTTGTTGAGTCTAATGTTGTTGGTTACTAGTTGATCCAGTCCCAGATTAGTTACAGCATTGTACAGGGTTGAATGTATAGGTTCTGATGTACATTCATTAAGGGACCATTTAATAAGAGGTAGATTTAGGTCACCAAGAAAGATGAGAGGGTATGGGCCGGAGGCTGCCCACGTTAGAAGTGAAGTTAACTTATTCGCATGTTCAATGTCGTAGTCTGGGGCTCTGTAACATAGTAGAAATCGTAATGTGGTGTTTAAAGATCGCTCACAGATGATGGTCTCAAGAAGAGCAAGTTCATGTGTAAATTGGATATTTTTTAGATTTAAGGACTTTTTGTAAAAGATAGCAACACCGCCTCCTCTTCGGAGTTCTCGATCAGACCGGTAAACATGATAGTTTCATTGAAGCTTAGTTGAAGAAATCTTAATCTAGAATTTTGCAGTAGCTCCAGTCATGATTGGATAGATAGGATTATCTCAACATTTGTCCCAAGAGAAGAGAGGAAAAATGGAATTACTAAGAAATAGCACTATCTTTCTTCCCAGCAGAAAAGTGATTTCTAGTGGTTGAGTTCAATAGGAGAACTCATATACAACTGTTAACCTACCGTATGTTCAAATTAAAAGATTCCATTTAGAATGCTATATGGGAAATGAAACTGATCTCTCAGCCAGATGAACTTATTGGTAAATACTAGTCTTATTTCCACTGAGGATAATTAAATGAGCTAACTATTGAATAGGCATCAAATTACTGCTATCAGTTCTATTTTCCAAAATATGTACCAAAGAGTGATTTTAATCTTTATATGTTTGTAGAGGACAAAAGACCCTGCTGAAATGATATGAACCTTGGGTGTACTTCTCACTCCCTTCTCTATTCACATTATTTTCTATCCCCATGTTCAATGTTTGTGCCATTTTTCACATTCTTTTTCATTATAATTGCTGACTGATTTCCCCAACACAGTTACTATTTTGCTTTGTAGAAATTAAGAATTTTGTTTTTAATCTTCATTCAAAATCATAGTCTGCCATATATACATCTATTTATTTAATTAATGTATATTGTTGCCCGTTTGACATACATGACTCTGACATTTCCAAGAGCCAGAAGAATAGGAAAGGAAAAGAAGCACAAATGTAACAGCTACATGGATTAATTACACAATTAATATAATTTTATCAGTTTCATCCCCCAAATGTTTTATATTTACAAACTGGATTATATATACCGTAATGAAAACAACTATTCTTATTTACTTCATTTTAAATTTTGCCAAAGTAACTTACTGATAGAATATTAATTTTTGGTGCAATCAATTCATTATATGCTCTTCTGTTTTCTTTTGTTTTGTTTTATTTTATTTTATTTTATTTTATTAAAAAAGCAGGAAGTACCTCTGGATTTTTGAAACTGTTGATGCAATCCAATGATTTGTAGGCATTTTCTCCCTCCTTAGATATGTAGAATGGAATCATTAAAGGGAATATATGGGACTTTTGTACTTTGATATCTTTCCAACTTTCATCTTTAGAAATGGAATTTGAAGAAATCTTTGTAACAGTAGCAGAATAGATTATATATCTTTTTGACAGGGAACCACATAACCCCCGAGAGACAATTTGGTGTAGTAGTTAAGGCTTAGAAACCAGGAGACCATGGGTTCTAATCCCACCTTAGACACAAAACCAGCAGAGACCTTGGACCCATCATTCTTTCTCTCTTAGCCCTAGGAAGGAGTCAAGGGCAAGCCACTTCTGAAAATCTTGCCATGTATACTACTGGCACATGCCCAGGTAATCACTAGTAATCAATATTGACTCCAAGGCATACTGTACATACAGTACACACAAAATCGCCATTAGCCTGTTTGTAATAGCCAATTTTCAGCTGATGCAGAAATTTTTTTTGCTTTGGACAATTACTTATCTGTGATATTTTTGGGACATTCCAATTTGCTTGTAATTTGCAA
This sequence comes from Thermophis baileyi, assembly GCA_003457575.1. Lineage (NCBI taxonomy): Eukaryota > Metazoa > Chordata > Lepidosauria > Squamata > Dipsadidae > Thermophis > Thermophis baileyi. The sequence goes on from QLTV01000471.1 coordinate 196,181, forward strand.
ACAACCCAGTTGTTCCGTAAAGCAAGTTTTTGTTTTCTCATTTAATCTCAAAGTGAATCAGTCTGAGCTGTAATGGGACAACTCCATTGTACCTGTCTAGAGAGTAGCACTTTTTCACTAATGACCAAAATTAAATGCTTTGCTTCTATCTTCCGTTCTTTGGAAATGTTGTTATAGTTGTTATGATCCACCAAGTCAGCCCTGACTTCACCTACAGTATCTTAGTTTAATTCTTGGAACAAAATGTAGCTAAATTTAAGGAAGAGGTTTTCAAATGATCTAAGAATTATATCAATCTTTAAATAATTCTGGTTTAAAAGAAACATATATTGGTCCTCAAAATGTTTTTGGGGAAACTGGGATTCTGATTAACACATTATTTGGGGGGGGGGGGAACCTTGCAACTCTTCTTTTGGTTTAGGACAAAACTGATAACTTTTCAGGCCCAAAAAAGAACTGCAACACCAGCTTTCACACTGATCAAGCTTTTTGGCAGATTGGGGGCACAATCACTAGAAAGGAAAGTTAGAACCTCTTTCCCACAGCAATCCCTCTCAATATACTAGGTTCCCCATGCATTAGACTATGCCTACCTGACCCTGCAGATTTCAAAAATAGCCAAATAGGATCAAATCCGGTTAGTACTCTGGTAGGAAACCATCAGGGCTGTACACCAAAGTAGGAAGTTTTTAAAAAAGCATCCAGGAAGAAAGCAGCGACAAGCTGTTTCTCTAGAGTTGTCAAGAAAACCATATAGATACTGTATGTCCATGTAAACATCAGAAGTCAAGCTTGACAAAATCTTGCTAACTGGTAGATGCCATAATGTCAGTTGAATTGGAAACACTGGGTGAAAAGAGATAAAAAACACAAATTCACACACAATATCAAGCAAATCTAGTATTAGTGCAAAACTCGTTTTTTCACTTATCATTTTATAGTTCTTTGGGCAATAGGGAGAGTAGTCAAACATTACAGGCTGTTGACATGAAGTTTACAGTAATTTCTGTAGGGTTTATTCTGGCTACAATCCATAGTGCTACTTTAGGAATGCCAAAGTGTGCATATGTAGGTGAGATGCCAATCTCCCTATTTTCTAACTGCAGATATAGACACACCATCATATTTGACAGACTGCTTTTGAAATGCTAGTCTATTTCAAAAGTAGCTAGCATTTTATATAGGGCCAATAGGTGGTTCTGATTTCATGGTTAACTTCTCAGGTATTGTAGTTTGCTATTTTAGTTGTGATCCACTTGTAACAGAGTGTCTGTTGCACACTTTCTTTTATGGATCATTGAAATACTGATTATAAACAGTACTATGTAAACATGGTTAGGAAGCATATTAACTAACATTTGGAATTGATAGTAATGTCCTTTGTATTAGAGATGTGCTGCAGCTGGTGGGATAGTTAAGGAACTGATTTTTTTCTGCATGTTGAACAATGTCATACTGAAGAATATTTGCTACAAGCTCTTTATTTTCTTTATGAAAATATTATCTGTTGGAATTACATTTTATATTACTGGCAGTAATATACAGGCAGATATATAAATCAGGCAATGGAATACCTGATAACTTTTGTTGTTGTTAAGATTCCTCGGTTCTCAGGTAAAATGTGATTGCATACTTGTAATTATTATTTAGTATTTATTTTGCAAAATTCTGTGAATCCTAAACAGATTTCACAATTGCCATATATGAAAAACAGAATTCATCTGAGATATTTTTATTAACATTCTTATATTGCATGGATGTTCGATGTGTACCCTACCAAGTTCAGTATAATTTTCTCCTCTGTAAATTTGTGTTCACTTTAGGGAAAGATGTGAGGCAGATTTATTATTCACATTGATTGTCAGCTTCCAGAAAGATGGCCTTTCTTGTAAGTATAGTACAGGTAAATAAGTGAAGCAATGAAAATCAGTGCTTAAAGATTGTCCCATTTAGAAGTTACTTTTCAAACTCATTTCCCCATTCTACACTCTTCCCCTTGGTGAAATTTCAGGCAGACAAAGCACTAGTCAGCCAGCACCGAAAAGCATTCTCGGTGTGAAATGCCAATTTCATTAGAGTACATGGCAGGATAAACCCCTAAGAAGTACTGAGTCAAGAAACATTCCAGTGAGAAGGGCCAAGATTGGCAGGTGTTTTTTGCAAATATTAAAAATTGCAAGTTTATAAAAGATATTGTTTCATTTTTTATCAAACTAATGAAGGTTGTTTAATTTGGCTCTAGTTGAGCATACATATCTACACTTTGTGTGGTACATCTTGCTGATTTTTCAAAGATCTTTCCTGTTAAAAATTTCTCAGCCTGCTCTAGATGGTCTATAAATCTCATGAGTACTTCTATTTATACAGATGAATACTGAAGGACAAACAGAAAACAATGTTAATGCTAAGAGGTTGCTTGCTTAGGTACTAGATCAGGGGTCTGCAACCTTAAACACTCAAAGAGCCATTTGGACCCGTTTCCCACAGAAAACACCGGGAGCCACAAAACCTGGGTGGGCATGGCCAACTCAACGTCACTCACGTCCACCAGTCACATGACCCCCTATCCACGCCTACCCAGCCGGTCATTAGGGCAGAGAACCAGTTGTTAAAAAACACCGGGAACCACAAAACCCTTTGGACATCTCTCTCTGTATCTCTCTGTCTCTGCCCTGGCCGCTTCTCCATCCCCACCGTCACTCTTCTCAGGCCAGGTGAGGAGTGACAGGGAGGGGAGGGCGAGGGGCGGGGCCAGCCAGTGGTGGGATCACCTGACGGAACCACAGCAGAGGGCCCAAAGAGCCGCATGCAGCTCTGGAGCCACAGGTTGCTGACACCCGTACTAGATAATAGGCTCATAAAATCATCCAATCTGGATCCACTCCCTAAAAATCTGAAGCAATTGCAGCTACATGATGACTAAGAAGACTTGTTTTAGGCTTGTCCCAAGGTCTTGTGGGATCTCAAGGGAAGCAGGAATGATTTATACAGCCCTACTGGTAAAGTATTATAGATGGTTTTTTGACATTAAATTGCCACACATTCCACTAGAGAGAAGTTCCCTGAGGATGGGCTCCAGCACAAGTTTGAAAGCTTGAAAGACTAAACGTTTAATCCTGTTGACTGACACAGATTGGATCCTGCAACATTATCCTTTGACATGTATATTTGCCTTCATTTGATTGCCATTATGTTGGTAAGAGTTTGCATAGACTTAAAATTGGGCAGTTATCTTACTTTTTTACAAAAGGGAATTCACACACAATCATTACTATATGACCAAAATAGGTATTATATGACTTGAGTTTTCACACCACACATATCCTAATCAGCAAATGAACCAGGCAAAGCTCTGTTCCACTGGCAGTACACAAGCACACAAATATGATCAAGGGCTGCTATATCTCTAGCCCTGCTTGGTGCTCCCATGAATCCTACCACAATGGGAATGGTTCTAGCAGCACTGGGCATTGCTTAAGAACTGCAGCCAGTCAGTGTTGGAAGGCATGTCCTGCACTGTCAAATCTTAGCAGTGAATTTTAAAATGGAATACCTTACATTGGTATTTTGAAGCCTTGGGCACTTTAAGATGTGTGAATTTAGACTCCCAAAATTCTGTAAGTCAAAGTCCACACATCTTAAAAGTGGCCAAGGCTAAGAAATATTGCCTTATGTTGTAAACTGCTTTATATTTCTATTCTTTTTTCCTGACTGAGAGCATTTAGACACTATCCCTAATTTGATTGGGCTCCAGTGTTTGGCCCACAGAGTTAGGAAGAATATTTTATAATTAATCCAATACATTTTTGAGGAAAAAATGTTCTTGGTACTGATTGGGCTTTTATATTTGTATATCATAAATACCCTGCTGTCAATAAAGCTTCCATATCAGCCAGCAATTTGTTTAAATGGAAGAGTTCCTCAAAGTAGTTCAGTCATTCTAAATAAGAATTTCTCTGTCTGGGCTGTAAATATCTGGATGACCATCAGGTGGCTGAAGAGGCAGATGGAAGGGTCTAATTCTTTCTGCTATCTAACAATTTCTGGAAGGTTTGCAGTGGAGCCAGGGTAGCCCTAATTAAGTGATGATGACAGTGTACTCTTTCATATACACACAAACACACATTCAATTTAATTCTAAGAGAAACACAATCTTTGATTGTGTGCTTTAGTTTTAGTTAACTTTGTTTTGGATATCGCTTCAGTATAAAACTTAGCTTTAGTAAACTCTTCTATACAAAATATAAAATTTCAGCATCTTGCCAGAATGACCAAAGGTGTATGTATACCTGAGTTGAGGAAATTCCAGGAATGCCAAACATGCATTTGTGCATGACAAGGGGCACACAAGGTATATTTGCTCATACACCTTAACAAAATTTTTAAAATTTTGTTTTGTATTTCCATTTTTAATTTGTCCCTTTCTCAGTTGCATCTCCAGACATCTGGGAATCTGGGAATGAGTTTACCAACACTTAGGACCAAAAAATTCCCTTTAAAGCATGCATGCCTGTGTCACTAATGAAAAAAATTAAGACCAGCAGGAGTCTGGTAGCACCTTTTCAGTCTACCAAAAGCTTTCAAAAGCTTATGGCTTAAAAATGTGTTAGTCTGAAAAGGTGCTACCAGACTCCTGCTGATTTTTGGTTACCATAGACTAACAACAGTTCTCCTCCTACAGTGTCCAGTTCTATTTAAGAGGCCTTGACAAATTCAAGTGACTTTCCAAGTAAGCATCCTTGTATTGCACACTTGTTACTACCTAGCTGAAAGAGTGTTCTTCCATTTCAGACACATTCCTAAGTCTAACAATTTTAATGGTGTGGTTTGTAGCAATTTTAAGACAACTTGTATTGCAAGAATATTTCTACTTGCGACCAGATCCTATGTATATTTATTTAGTTGCAGATAGACTTTTAACAAATATATTTATTCAGAAGTAAAACCCTATAAATTGCTATAGAAATTATTTCTAGGTAGAATTGCATCCTCAGGCTTATTACATTGCTAGATGAGGATTTAGATGTGAATTACCTACTGAGAGCAGAGCAATATTTCTTGTTTTGTTCTTTTTGAAGCTACACATACAGAAACAAACTTCAGAGGGAAATGAAATGAAAACCTATTTCTAGATTGCACTCAGCCTTAATTTTAATTTAAGCTTAATAAAGCCTCCCCTTCTTTACATCTTGGTTCATTCCCAAATACGATTACATAGTCAACTCTAGCCCCAAGTTCCTAACCACCACCACCCCCTCCCAATCTTGGCTCCTTTAAGCAAAGGCTGTTCGGTTCTCTGTCATCTCTCTCCTGGTAATTGGCAGCAACATCTGACAAGGGATCAGCCGTTGCTTGCAATCTGTTCAGTGACATGACACACCTGGTCTGCGCATCCTCTCTCTCTCCCACTCCAGCTATTTATGCCGCGCCGGCACCAGACGCATCCGCGGCTCACAAGAGCAATAACTTTGGGCGCAACAAGGGCATTGCGAATCATTTGTCTCTTCGCCAGCACGGTCTGTTCCCTACTGCTGAGGATGACTCGAGGCTTTTCCCGGCATAGTGAAGCAATGTCCAAAACAAGGAAAGCAGGGTCGCTTCGGGGGGCGCCCTCCGCCGACGCCTTTTCTCATCAGTACAGAAAGGGCTATGTTGTGTATAAATACTGCTGTTGCCGTTGCTTGGTCAACTCACGGCTATAAATCCGCTTCCCCTCTACCACGCAAGGCCTTTTCCCACTCTCCGCTTGCTGCTCCTTTCCCCAAGGTCTCGGAGCTTGGCGAAAATCCTCCTCCCACTCAGCATGCGGGGCTGACCGTTGGGGCACCGGGAGGAAGCGAGCTTGGGCTATTCATAGTTGATAGTCTTCCTCGGGGCTTGGAGAGGGGGGGTCTGTGTACCCAGCGGCACAGCCGAGCGAACTGGCGCAAAATCCAGCTAGACCAACCAGACCAAGGGCGACCTTCTAGCCTCCAATTAGACTAGGGAGCTACGTTTCCAAAAAGAGAAACCTTAGCAGGGAGGAAATCGAACAAAAATTTAAACATTCGAACTGGAAGTATTTGGCAAATGGTGGTATCTGGCAGTCCACAGGGAGTGATTTATGGCAAAAGCTAAAGCGGGTGGACACGGAGAGAGGGAGGGGGAGAGAATGAGAATCAGTCTAGCTATCTCTTGGAATAAGACTGTGACAAACCAGGATTGTTGCCAAGAAAACAACTTGAACGTATCTGGCTTGTGTCCAAGGTCAGTTAGAGGAACTTGCCAATGTGTTGTAGCATCCAATCTGGGTCGGTCACCGGGACCAGGCGTTTAATCTTCCGAACTTTCGGAGTCGTGCTAAAGCCCATGCTCGGGGAACTTCTATCAGAATCTCTCTGGCACAGACTCTGCAAGAGAGAAGTTTCCTGAGGAGGGGCTCCAGCACGAGTCCGAAAGCTCGGAAGATTCAACGCCTGGTCCTGGTGACCGACCCAGACTGGATCCTGCCGTTATCCTGAGTCATGTATATTTGCCTTCATTCGTTGTCAATATGAAAACAGAAGTCGAACTTGATCCGAACCTGTTTTTACCGAGGAACCATAGCTAGTATAGTAACATGGCTAAAAGGAGGGGGGGGGTGTTTCAGAATCTCTTCTAAAGTTGCCCATGGAGCGCCTTGAATTCTCTGAATGTGTGAGAGGTAAATGCTGCTGTTGCTGTATCTTCAAATGGATAGAAGCCTGGCTTATTTAAGCGGTACTGTCTCTTCTTCCTCTGTGGTCCCAAACGATCTAAGCGCAGATCAATGCAGAGAAGAGAGTCCCGGGGTCGAGAGTTCCCTTTGGGCTGCAGCTAGGCACTTTGACTGTTTAGTCTGATTGACAAATAATAACCTTAAATCTGCTTTCAGAGGGATCTTCCTTCTTTTAAGTAGCGTAGAAGGAAGGCATTTAGCCTCCGAGACTCAGCTCTGCAAAAAACAGACCTCGGAAGGATTTTAACAAAGAAATTGGGCCTGGCTACATCAAGCAGACAGAAAGCGCGATTCAGTAAAAGGAAAACACTTTAGCAAGCGAGATATAATTAGCATGAGTTGTGCTGTCTTTCTCTTCCTCTTCTCGAGAGGTTTCAAAAACCGTTTCAAAAAACGACTCTGAAGGAAATGGAGGAGGGATGTCATAGGATGGATGGGATGAGGAGAGAAGCAGGAGGATTAATTGCAACTACCACCTGGACCCATGTAGGAATTTCTCGAGATTCTTAAAGTCCAGTCAGACTAGATCCCATGGAAGAAAATGAGAGCATGTAAGGAAGCTGCTCCTTCTCCTTTTTTCAAAAAACATTAAGTAAATTGTACATATAAACACTTTGAGGGCACTTTTCCTTGCAAATGACTGTGCCATCTTCATATTGCTTCTTTTGTAAAGAGCCCTGAGCACACACACACTTCCCTAACTTTGCCTCTTTACCTTTCTGAAGGACACCTTCACATAAAGTTATTTTCCACCTTCTTCTTCAGAGAAGCCCACTTTGTAGAGTGAGATGGGCAGCATATAAATTTAAACAAACAAATCTATTTGCATGATATCTGGAGCTGCTACAGCTACTCTGTGATGCAGCAGAGGATGGGATCTGCCCAAGTCATATTGACTGCTTTTAGCTAGCAGGAGTCAGGCTTCATGTATGGGAAAATAGGACTCTTTGAACTCTTATTTACCCTGCTCTTTCAGATGTCCTCTTTAGTCAGACAGCACTGCCCATCTACCATGCCAGCAAGGGATTTCTCTCCCCCCCCCCAAATTTGACACTCAGGTGTTATTCTTGATGGAGCACTGACTGAAGCCAGAGGAGTTTTCTATTACAGTCATTTCAGTCCCACATTAAGGAACCCCACAGATCCCTTGCATGGTTTTATTAATATCTGTGTTGGCAGCTGGATAGTTGAGTGAGCAAATGGACTGGTCGAAATGGACCTCTCCTGCTTCAGCCAGCACTGTCACCAATATGATTTGCTAACATACCACACGATACATCCACAGCTATGTTGGTGTGTCCCATGCAAGACATTGCTGGCTGAAGGGGACCTGTCCATCTTTTCCCACCACCCTTCAATTAATCAGGCATTGGAGATGCAGGGAGTAAGGATTTCCTGGTAAAGCAGCAATGGAAAGTCCCCACCCACACTGAACCTGCCATATTACTAAGCCCATTACTCCAGCTGTTGAAACTCACCTCCCCAAGCCAAATCCACATTAGGGAAACCAGATGGATGGATTTGTTGTTGTTGTTGACTGAAAAATCATCAATTGCTGCACCTTAACTTATTCTACAGTAAACTGGTTAGCCGCCTTCATACCTTGCTCATTTTAGTGCAAATCTGCTTAGTGTAAATTATGGTTGGAGCCCCAAGCATGTTACAGTGGTTTAGGTTGGGAATGGAAACATGGTAGCACAGAACTTGTAGGTTGTCTACCATAGACTGAACAATCCCTAGACTTAAAGACAGAAAACTCACAGTCCTGGCTTTGGAATTTTTATTTTATTTTTGACAGCTGGACCTACCGGTATTATATGTATATTGACATAACACTTGGCTAGATTTTGAAAGGATTGGCAGGTTGTGGAAACCTAGCTTATCTAACAATCCTGTTATAAGAATGCAGGTTTACATTGGGTAAACTGTGAAGGAATCTAGTAGCACTTGTTCCAAGTAACACATTTTATTGAAAGACCTAAGCTATCATGAGCTCTTAGTCAGAAAACATGCTATCAAAGTCGTCCTGATTTTTTTTTTCCATCATAGATGAACATGGCTTTCCTCCATCATTGGGTAAAATTGAATAAACCATGTTCAAGTTAATAAAACTAAGTATAGCCAGCTACCATGTGCAGAGTTATATTTTTTCAAGGGTTATCACCCCTGAGACAACATAAGGTCCTAGGGATGGGGCTCCATCACTGAATTCTATCCAAGTGCTAATTTATTCCTCCCTGTTGTTTTTCTGTGGGTCTTCCCCAGATTCCCAGTAACTTCGGTATGGTCAGGATTGCTCTTAACCAAAGTATTTAAGCCTGGGGAGGGAAGTTGTTGGCTAAGTCTGTGGCTTCAATGGAGTGCCCAGCTCAAGGAGCCTTAAAGGAGCAGCCGCTCCCCTTTGATGTAAGGTGCTGCCTGGAAGTGACAAAAGCCAAGCTCTCTTCTCTGCTAGGCCTCCTTTCAAAGGAAAATGCTTAATTGTGCAGGTTCCTTCTCTGGGGAGAGAGCTGCAGGGAATTCCACACAAAGTGGCCGCCAGCCTGAGCAGGGCAAGATCAAAGCATTTATTTTGATTATCTCCTGGCTATTTTTGGCAAGAACTTTCCTCCTTCCTCACTTCTTATGTTTTGCCTGCAGAACTGACTGTAAGGGTTTATCTTTGTTCTCCACTGGATGTTTACCTTGCTCTTAGAATCACGTGTTTTTTGCTGGGACCACCAATCCTGACTGCACTGGCTTGATTTGGAGTTAATCCTGGAAAAGGAAGGGGACCGGGAGGGGGGAGTTGCACTAATTTAGTTAACTCTTTAAAGATCAGTCCTGTGGTTTTGTGTGTGTGTGTGTGTGTGACACACAAGCCTCTTTTTCTATATTTGATCATTTCAGCTTCTTCTGATCTTACAGTTAGGCAGCCTTTCTGTTGGCCCAGGTTCACATCAGCAAGCTTAAGCATAATTCTTCCACGTCTTTTTCCTATGTCTTATGATCTAGAGTTGTAGCTAAATCCCAAAACAGAACAATCTGTATTTTAAAACCATATATAAATCCTGTCTCGCTATTAGTAGTTGTTGCTGATATATCCTGACTAAATACTTCTAGATTCAAGTATGTAATGTCACCTTCATTAATAAGCATACAGTTAATGCATGCAGTGATAATACCAGAGGTGGGTTCCTCCCGGTTCGGACAGGTTCGGCCGAACTGGTAGCGACCCGCTGGTGACATCACGATGACATCATCGATCCGGTTCGGTCGGTGCTGGTCTGTGGATGCCGCCATCTTTTAAAAAAAAATTGATTTTTTTTTTTAAAATTAATTTTTATTTTCTTCTGCGCATGTGCAGAAGCCAAGTTTCTGGCATTGCGCATGCATTGCCATCTTGTTTTCAGCTTTTTTTTTTGAATTTTTTTTAATTTTTTTGCACTGCGCATGCGTGCACGCACGCGAAGCACACGCGCACTCACAAGGTGCGGCCACGTGGCGTGGGAGGAAGCGAACTGGCAGCGAGGTAAGTTAGAACCCACACCTGGATAATACCCCTTATTTTTAACTTTAGAATCAATGTGTAAAATGTAATCCATATTCAGACTTTGTGGGATGGTGGCATGCTGAAAATGCAGAGTTCCGTACTTTTTTTTTTTTAAATCTCAAAAGTAATTCTTATTGAAATCTAGAAAATGCTTGCTCTGCCAGCAAGCTAGTTTAAATTGGTTGATAACTTAATGGTAAATCTGGGTTATTACAGATACAGCCATTAGTGATATAGGGAAGTTCATGCCTACTAAATTGCTTACTGTCCCCAAATTTTGTACCCAAACTTCTGCAATAAATTACTCACTGGCAGTTTTACAATGCCAAATAATCTGTGACACCCCCCCCCCCCAATGTTTTATAGTGTCTGTGGACCCTGAAGAATTGGTTTTCACATCCTGTTTTTGGAGCAGGACCTACTAAATTTAATGAGACTTACTTCCATGTAGGCATGCCTAGGATGAGTTCAAGCTATCAGTTTAAATGGACTTAGTGGAGGAAACTCAATGTGTCCAAGAGGGGTGGGGGTGGGGAAACCTTTGGCCTAGCCAACCAAGCAGAGGAAGGTGAATATGGTCTTTCATAGGATCAAATCCCAGAAAGGAGTGCCCCATCTCCATTCCTGATGGATTTGACTCACATTCTCCAAAAGGCTGGATGTTCTTCCAAATTTGAAATAGCTGCTGGCCTTGCCATGGTCTGCCTGCTAAAATATGCCGATCTCCTTTTAATCTGTTTCATATTCACAAATTAAGCACTTAGCTTAAGTAATAAATCATTAGCAGTTTACAAGACTAGCTTGAGACACACCAGTGCAGGAAAGTAGGGGGTGAGAAATCAATCCCCTAAAAGCACAATAAATGTGACTGCACAGCAGCACTCAGCCAAACAGTGCCTGCATTTTCTCTTTCTGGGCAGACACCTCATGGTTGTCCAAAGCGGCTTTCAGGCTTCCTGGGGATGAAGACTTAGTCTCCTGGGCCTTCCACTGCAAGTGAAAGAAACAGGCAGCTTCTGCTCTCCTGGGCACATGTTCCATCTGAGCAGAGAGTAGTTACTTAAATTTGACTCCCAGAGAAAAAAAGTTTTTTTTTTTCCTTTCCAAAATCCCCCTCTTCTTCCTGTGGGTGTTTTGCCCATACCTAGGTCAAGGTTTCACTCAATGAGTGACAGATAATTTGGATTTTAGAGATTAATAGACAATGAGGGGTCCAATAAGGGACATCAGAAGCTTAAGCAAAGGAGGCATGTTTGAGAGACAAATTTTAGCTAAAATGTGTAAATACATCATATTGTAAATCTACATTTTCTATAATAGAATATTGTAAGAGCCGAGGTGGCGCAGTGGTTAGAGTGCAGTACTGCAGGCTACTTCAGCTGACTGCTAGCTGCAGTTCAGCAGTTCAAGTCTCACCAGCTCAAGGTTGACTCAGCCTTCCATCCTTCCGAGGTGGGTAAAATGAGGACCCAGATTGTTAGGGGCAATATGCTGACTCTGTGAACCGCTTAGAGAGAGCTGTAAAGCACTGTAAAGCGGTATATAAGTCTAAGTGCTATTGCTATTGCTATTGGTGCTCTCTGAACTTGCTTGTTTTTTTGAGATGTTTCATTACCCAAACTAGGTAACATCATCAGTGCTAGTGATGATGCAGCTCTGCACAGTAAACAATCCTCCACAAAAACCAGGAGGCATCATTTGACTCTTACAAACAAAGTAAAGGTTTTACTTCCTGGTTTTAAAAAGATGAAGTTCTAAAGCTCTTAAGATGGCTACAGCATAAGGTATATTTTGCAGAATGGTGGTAGAAGGGAATTGAACTGAAGTCTCACATTGGCCGGCTTGGAATGGATTACTGACCTGACCAAACTAGCATTTCAAAACTTTAGCAATTGAACAACTCAGTCCTCAGCTAAAAGTGCCACTGAGCTAAAACTATGTTGCCAGTTCCCCATTTCCTTCAGAATATTGTTCAGTTCTGAAATGAAAGTTCTTTTACACTTAGTTCTGGTAACTCACTGAATCCACTAAATCAGGGGTCCCCAACCCCCGGTCTGTGGACCGGCACTGGTCCGCGGCATGCCAGAAACTGGGCCATGCAAACAAGCGAAGCCCCATCTGTGGGATGCAGGCACGCCCCCTCCGGTCTGTGGAAAAACCTCTCTCCACGGAACCGGTCCCTGGTGCCCAAAAAGTTGGGGGCCATTGCACTAAGTACATGGCTTAGTTTTAATCCATGCTTTACATGTCCAGAACCTGTGCTATTCTACAGTAGAGAATCTCTGAATCCAGATCTGCTCTAATGCGCAGGCAGCTCTGAAGCAAAACTGTAAGCAACGCTTATGCAAAGGGCTAAACTTAAACCATGGCTTGTAAGCTACAGTGGATAAGCCAAAACCAGATCAATCACATTATGGCCATTTCCTCACTAATGAATTACAGCATCATATAATATTATACAGCCATCATTATGGCAATAAAAAATCTCTCTTCCATAAAGTTATCTTATTGCAGTGATGGTTGGATGATGTTATAAATCATTAGTGAGGAAATGGTCTTAAGAGTTGTAGGAAACAGACATCTTAAGTCAAAGCATGGTTAACTTGCATGGGTTTCATTTATGTGACAGATCAGGCAAAATGACAAGGTTCTTTTCTACATATTCAGCCTGGGGTTGAGAAGTATCACTCATTCTCAATAGCTAATCTTCTGGCATCACTTCCCGAGGAGGCAATGATCCCAAGATTCTAAAGAAGGCAATTTCCTTAAAAAATTCCACCACTCTTCTTCTGCAAGCCTCTCAGAAACTAGGCTCCCTTGAGCTCCTCCAAGTTCCCCCAACAGGAAAAGCCTGGGGCAAGGATGTTTTTTCCAGGAGCCTCCTGTTTGGTTAATCTTTGACCAGACAAAAAGACTACCAGGAATGGAACAGTAATTAAGAAAAAAGCAAAAGCAAACAAGCACCCGAGTACCGAGTACGGTACCATTCACAACCAAATCTATGCACTTGCTCATCAGATATATTTTTCACCTTCCTTTGGCACATTTTGGGTACATATCCTTAGAATCAAAGTATGGTGTGGTCACTATGAGAACCAATCTGGTATAGTGTTTGAGGCTCAGAATAGAAACCAGAAAACTATGAATTCGACCCTCATCTTAGCATAAATTCATCTGGGTGTCTTTGGGCTAGTCACTTCTCTCAGCCCTAAGGAGGAAGGAATGGCAAAACACTTCTGAAAAATCTTGCCAAGTAAACTGTAGGGACTTGTCCAGGCAGTCTTTGAAAATCAGACATGATTAACAGAAGAAAAGAAAGAAATATCCCTACATCTTATCCCAAACTAGGTGTGTATAGGGTTTTAGTCTGTACTAGTTTGTGAGACTGTCCTGAAACAAGAAGATTGGCTTTGAATATTGTTATTAAATTTATACGCCACCCAACTCCCAGCATCTCTGGAGGGTTCCATTCTGATCAGAGCTTCCCAATAGGTTTGAACAGATCTATTTGGAAATGGCCCCAAGTTCACTAGGACTTACTTTCAGGTAGGGCTGCCTATCTGCCTTTATATATATTTACATGGAAAGGATTACATCCTTAATATCCAGACTTTTCCTTGCTATCGGAAGTTCTATGGGAGAATGTGAGCATACTATTTGCTGTCCCACCGCCAGAGACCTATCTTGCCTCTATTGTGTGAGTTACTGCAGAAACTATTCTGAGTTACTGCAGAATCAAATTGTCCTATTTGAGACTGCACCAATAATTAGATTCAAGGTAATTTGTTTCCTCCTCTGGCTTGGCTGCTATCCCCTTTCAGCACATCACAACCCAGTAGGGAAAAGAAGTGTCTAATTAGGACACTGGAAGAAGAATGAGATGGGTTTCACTTCAGAATGCTGCAAGGGTTCTCAAAGTTGTCTATGGATTCCTCCTCCTACCCTAATTTGGGACTTTCCAAACTAAAATACAGTAACGTGACATAAACAAATATATGGGAAAACCCTAGAACAGACATAGCCTCAGAGTACAGAAAGGCAGACATTTCTATAACTGTATAATTAGCTGAGTCCTATAGGACAGGAGACTTGATAAGGATTGGCTGCTGGATAACCATTTCTCTTCATGCAGAGGGGAAAAAGTGATAGAAACTGACAAATACAGAGAAACTGGCAAAAAGGGTAAGCAATACAGGCTTAGTTCAACATCCCCCCTTATTTTCTTGCCATTGCAATGAAAAAAAATGGAGTTGCTGCATATAAAAATAAATTTCAGATCACCATTAAATTGGAATAGCACTAATAAAACTGGTCTTCATCCATGCTTGTAATCTGCTTGCCTCTAAGTTATTGACAATTGGGAATAAAACTTAATTTTTAAAAATAGTGAGAGGGAAGTGGTGAGTAAAATGCTACCTGAGAGGGCCATGGCTGGCCCGTGATGACAGAACTAGTCATGCCCTATGTCCGTGATGGCGAACCTATAGCACGCGTGCCGGAAGTGGCATGCAGAGCCATCTCTCTGGGCACGCCAGCCGTCGCCCGTTGCTCTTCCGGGTTCTGGCATGCATGTGTGCGCTGGCCAGCTGGTCTTCACGCATGGATGTGCACCAGAAACCAGACGACCAGGTGACCGGTGCGCATGCGCACGCAGGAAACGAAGCTTAGCTTCCCAGTGTACACATGCATGCCAGGGAGCTGCTCTTCCGGTTTCCAGCGCTCCCCCACCCCGCGCCCATTTCAGCACTCGGTGCCGAAAAGGTTCGCCAACACTGCCCTATGTTTTCCCACCTCTGAAAAGACACATCTGGTCAACCTACAATACATTTTCTGATTTTCAGGATAATGGGTTACAAAGCATTATATATTGTCCACATCTTAAAGTTTTTGTGGGATAGTGGGGAAATACTGTATTACTCTACTTAATGACAATTTGATGCTGTTGGATCATCATCACACAATCTGTCATGTGATCAAGGGTGAAGATAGGTTGTCAGAGCATGATAAACTCAAGCATCAACAGGGCCTGAGCTTATACTCTTTTGCCACTCTTGGGACCTTTCCTGTCTGCTGAGTATTAGCTACTCAGCCTTGGGAAGCAGAAAACAACCTCAGGATTCCATCTACTGTCCTCATTGTTAATCCCTATTCTGTCTCTGTTCAGACTTATTACTGAAAACTGTTCTCTTTTGCGCTGGGTGTGCACCATGCAGTAAGCAAAGCAACTGGTTAATTCCTTCAGTTTTGCTACCCTCCCTTTTCTGCACATCAGCAGCAGAAAATATACCCACCAATCCTAGGGGTGCTGCAGCAGGAGTGGAGCAGGTCTGGTTATAGGATTCTACCTATTACCTCTTGGCTTCTTCCTCCTACACACTATTCTTTAATTACCTGAGCTGAATAAAACTTAGAAAGCAAAACAAAGTCATATTGGAGCTAAGGAAGGTGAGTCACAAGCAGCACTTTTCAGCAGAGTTTCTTTCCTTTTCCATTCATTATACTGAGTGCAACCACTGGCCTCATTGTTCTATTGGGACTAAGAACTAAGAGGGTGTTGTTGATTGTCTGAAGAGGGAACACAATATTGAATCAAGCTTTATTGCAAGGGCCCTGAGTACCTATTTGACAAGAAAGAGATCTCCCAAACAATGGAAAATATTTTTATAGAAGTTGAAGGCTATAAGGGGGGGGGGGAATCTTAGGGATTTGATTGGGTGGTCAGTTAGGGGAAACTAGGCAGGTCCCTGCTGGTGTACTTGGGATAGGTTCTATTGTTGGGCAAAACGGCCTTTCAGGAGGGCAGCAGAGCTGGGGAAGATGGAATGCTGGGGTCAGGAGCTGATGGAAGATGAACATTTATATTGCAGTTCCCTTCTAAGGGCTGTCCTTGGGCTGTACTGCGAGCTGGTGGGGCGGCTTCTATTCCTTAGTTAGATGGCCTTGCAGGGGGCTTTGTCTGGATCAGATAGGGTCAATCTATTTCTGGTGGGATTAGGCAAAGAGATGAACTAGGTCAGACCCTGGTTACATCAAAAGGATGGGGAGGAAAAGGGTGCAACCTCCATTTTGTTTTCTAGGCTTATTTTCTCCACTACAGGGTGGAATTGGTTGGGTTGTTTAATAATACATTATTTCAGCCTCCTAGGCTCAACATGCCCTGTTAGCTGATTTCAAGCTCTGAAAAGGAATTTTATTTACATTTTGTGTGACACTGGATCCAGCTGTTTAGGAAGAGGACAGTAGAATGGCAGCAGGTAGGCCAAGTGGGCCTGGAGGAAAGGAATAGGTTTGCACAGCCAGGAATGGCCAAGAAGTGTCACTTTGAACCCACCCACTATTTGTCATCATCTCTGATGCAATGAATGGTGAAGCATAAGTTATTTTACCCTCATTGCAACCATCATTGGCTGCTGTTTGCTTACAGAATAAACAATACTTCAACACTTGCACAGCTAAAGATAACTTAAGCTTCTCTGACTCGTTGGGCTGAAGTCATCATAAAAATAGTGTCATGGGGACACAGCAAAGAAGGTTTGCAGGGCATGTTTATATTGAAATTAAGTGCAAATGGGAACACCCTTTAAGTCTAATGGCTGCCGGGTGCAAAACAAGCTTTGTTTCTTCCTTGAGCAGCAGAAATTAGCATTTCTTTCAGTCTTGAGGGGGGTGGAGATGAACTAAGTCTCAGGAAAGCAGTCAAAGAAGCTTGCTGCTTCAGAAGAAGGGAAGAGTCAATCAATGGGTGAATTTTCAAACTTATTTCTCAGAATGAGCCAGGGACAATGTGAGGTTAAACCTGGTTTGGGAATGAACTACCGGTAGCAGTAAAGTTACCAGAAGAACAAGCTATTTTCCAGAGTTAAGCTAACTATGGTAAACGTGATAAAAAAAATACTCTTAACTTATTTTAGCCCAGTTGGTGGGTCATTGTAACTTAAATCCCTAAGAGATTGCTTTCATCTAACAGTCTGATATCACTTGAGTAAGGAGATTCTGTCCCTTTTTACCCATATGGCTCCACCTAAGCTGAGAGAGTGTGGAAGGCTGGTCATGACAGGAAAGCTGCCCACTGGAGACCTTCAGGAAACAGCTGTTCTCTCCTGTGAGACGCACAGCTTACAGCCTTGCACCTTCAAGGCAGCGATCAATTTTCATTGGCACTGCACAGAGCTCCGGATTTCAGCTGCACTTAAGTCCCGGAGATTGGTGAGTATTCCTGGCCAGTGTATCTTCCCTGCCTGGGGTCATTTCAAAGGTCGCCAGCAATCGAATCGCGGGTAGGGCCTGCTGCATCTCCCCCGCCCCCGGTTAAGACTGCAACTTGACGCCCACCTGCTTGGAAGTAAATCCGCTCTGCTTTTTTCCCCGGCCGACAAGCCCAAGGTTGCACTGTCATACTCTTTTCTTGTCTTACCCCGATGTCTACAGGTTTAATGCCAGCCCTTTCAAAAGACGCATTTATTGTAACACAATAGCAAGGAGCAAGGGTATGTATCCTTTACTTGCTGTATGCGATTCTGTTATAAGGCGCTCGAGAAGAGGAGCGGCTGAACTCATTTTCCCCAGGCTATTGAGAACTGCAAAGATCGGGATTTGTGTCTTCAAGGCTTCGCAAGAAGTTAAGTTTTAAATACCGAGGTGGACAAAATCAGTCCAGTCTCTGAGATCTGCACAGAGCCTAAAAATGCAACCGCGGCAATCCTGCTCTAGGCGGTGGAGGCGGAGAGGAAAGCAGAGAAATCGGAGGGGAGGGGATCTGACCCAGGTGCCGAGCAACTGCTGAGCACAGTAGAGAGAGCAACACCGACCTGGGAGCTTCCGCCCGCGTGCAGTTGAAGATGATGGCAGCGATCAGCAGCTTTTCGGAAGCTCCAATGTCTGCCCCAAGCAGATTGTGGAAGATGCCCACGCTACTAGAGTAAGATTCTCTGTTGCATGGTGAGGCGGACTAGCCGCCGCTGCCGCCGCTGTGCTGAGGGGAGATGGAGACAAGCGGGAATTGGCGGTGGTCTGGATCTTTTGCCAATAGAGTACAGCGCCTACACACCCGCGCCCCACTTCCTCCTCCCTTTCTGTCTCAGCACCACCTGATTTTCCATTTGCAGGACTCTGGCGCTCAGCCAGATATGTCAGCCAGGGCTGAAATCTGAAACACAGATAGTAGCCTAAAGCAATTTCCTGCTTTCACCTCCTCGCCTTTTCCCTTTATCCTTCCTCTCTGTCTCACCCCCTCCCCCATTTATCAAATAAGTTAACTTGGGGTTTGGCGCGGTGATTTGTCCGCATTCCTAAAAGGGGGAAAAAACGCAGATCGCTGGAGAGTTGCCTTAGAAATCTGATATTCTTACAGGGAGAATGGGAAGAGCAGCTTCAGATAGCTGCAAGGGCACAAGCTCCAGATGCTGCTGTTCACATCCGGAGTGCTGGCATGGCAGTGCTTTTCTGCCATCTGACACGAAGAAGCGAAACTTGTTAGCAGATCAGCTGCTAACTAGTCTCTGAACACACAAGCACAACCCTTGACTCTGTGTTTTGACAAGGCCCTCTACATGGTCTGATATTCGGCCACATATTCCAGGGAAGCTTTTATGTTCCCAAGCAATTTTTTTTCTTTGAATCCAAGCTGCCCTAATGCCTAGTGGATAGCACATCAGCTCAGCGGCGGGGAAGTGCTCTGAGGCTTAAGTCATCCTTAGCTGTACTAGTGTTAAAAAGTGTGTGTGTGGGGGGGGTTCCCTCTTTTTCTGGCAACATGCTAGGTCAGCTCCAAGGAATGTGAGATTTGTTAGCCTTTGTCACCCATTACCTTGAAAGGAAGTCAAGAGGCAGAATTTTCTGCCAGCTGAAGTTGATCGCACCACCTCAGCAACAGGGAAGGACCCGAAGCTTAATAGATTTTACAGGCTGCCCTTGACGGTGTCCGAATAAGTGGAAAACCCGACTTAAGGACGCGTTAACCCGGCTCTTTCATGGACTGGGATGAGATGAAAGCAATGTGACAAGGACCACGAGAATCCAAATGTTGTCTGGGCTCAAGGAACAGGCGCAAGGGATAGGGAACGGGAGGTGGTGAATGGAGCCGGGCCGAAACGTTCCGTCTCCGAGAGAGCACCGCGGGAATGCTGTTAGGTTTAATTAAACTGAGCGCTCTGACGGAGCTTGTCGTTCAGCCTCGTTTGAGGCTCCTGTGACCCAGCTGTCTTTCTCTCCCCCGCCCCCCGTTTGTGGGGGAAGAGTGGAGAGGAATGCATCTGGAGGAGTGGGAAGCCGAGAAGGCAACAGCACCGGAGCAATCAAAAAGCCTGGCGTGTACGTGGATAAACGGGGAAACAAGGATGCCTCAGCACTTTCTCCTCTGCCTTGCTGCCTCTTGTTCATTTACAGCGCTAGGCGAGCTAATTCCTCCGCTGAGGGCCTCAATCAGGCATTTATTTGACACACACGATGCATGGACGGCTAAGCGCTATTCTCAGCAGAAGGGGAGCAGCCAGTCGTTTCATGCCGGAGGATCGCCAGCCCGCAGCTCGCTAAAAGCGGACTCTCAGCCGAGTCTCCGGTGCAACCAAGGACGAGGTGATAAACCTCCCGGCTGGAATCCAACCCTTCCCCCTTCCCTAGAAGCTGCCAGATCGCTCCCTCCTCCCCCCCCCGCCCGGGTTTTCCTTCCTTTCTTCTCCTCACCCACCCCCGCCGCCACTGTTGTTTCCTCGTTCGCTCTCTGCCTGCCTCACCGCTTCTCGCTTGCTCCCTCCCCTCCCCTCCCCTCCCCTCTTTGTGTTTCCCTGCCGCACCGCCTCCGCTGGTGGCCGCGGAATGAAACTGACAACAGGCGAAGCGCGACAGTAGCTCGGTCTTTGCGGTGACTCTCAATACCGCCGGCCGCGTTCGCTCCAGGGCCCAACTGGCCAAGCCGGGAGGCGCTGCGCCGGCGGGGGAGGCGAAAGCCAGGCAGCCGAGAAGCGCCGCCACCCTCGGGCGGGAGTGGGGCAGCCAACATGGAGGGCCGGGGAATGAAAGCACTGAGCGAGCTCAGTCTCCTCTCTCGGCAGAGCAGAGCGCCCGATTCAAAGCGAGCAAACTTGGAAAGCGATTTCTGTTAAGTCAACACACATTAAATGCTTCTATAGTTAAGTAAACAAAGGTGGCTTAGGATCACCAGGCAGCAGGTGTGCTTTTTAAGGAGCTATGCTGTATAAAGTGTTTTAGGGTTAACAAAGTTTCAATCGTTGACTTCTTCGTGAAAGATCGGTAGAGTTTCTTTGGCAGCGAGGCATGGAGGTTATTTGCCGCTGCCTTCTCCTAATTTAGATATCTTTTTTGACTTCAGCCCTGTTATTTTCTGGAGGAATCCCGTCCAAGTTTTAAAGCAAGCTGGACCCTTCTTAGCATTTGAACTTAGACAACTTCAGCCAGGTGCTGCCACCTGCTGAGGTGTTGTCTGGGAAGAAAGCAACTAAGATGTCACATTGTAGATTACGATCTGTCTGCCGAAGGAACCACATTACTGAAGCCTGGACTCTTTAAATGGTCCATTTCATTACCTTCTTGTTTCTAGCCTTATCCGAGGAACGGTTCTTTTCCTCTTTCCCAGCTTAATACCATCAAATTCTGCTGTTGGAATTAGAGACCCATTGCTATTTGACAGCTTTAATACCCAAGGCTGAACAAACTGGGATGTGGGGAAGGAAGAATTGCTGCACCCAACTCAACTTCATGTGAATTTTCCTCAAACGTTCCTCAAAATTCAAAATGAGTCTTAGAAAAATGCAAGACAGATTGCAAATGTAAAGTGTAAGGCACAAGCTCTCAAAATAGGACATTTGCAGATCTATTAGTGGATTTCATAATAGGGTTTTTGGCAGCCCAAAGTCTTCATTATGGCCATCTGATCTGGATAATCAATCCAAGGAAGGAATACCCCGCAGCCTACATGTTAAGGACTTTATTCAATCTAGCTGAGCAGAATGGTAGACAGGACAAAGAAAAGGATTCTTGGAAGGCAGGAAAATATTAAGCAAGGGCTATGGGATGAATAAGGAGGACTGAAAGAGGTGGGTGAGAACCTGAACCAGAACAGCGGTGAAGGAAAACTAGTTTGTCAAATGGTTGTCTGGCTCAAATTCAGGTCAAAATGGTAATAAGTCAGACATTAGATCCATTCAGATACCTCTACAGAAATTATTGAGACCATGTCCCATTCAGGTTTCCAGGAATTTTCTGGGCTACTAGTCTACAATTTTCTATATCTCCTACTGGTACTCAGAGGACAATCTTGCTACTCTTTTAAAATCTATTTTCACTAGTTTTTGTCCAACCTGTGTAGTGTGTGCATTTGGAACACCTGTTTTGCACTGATAAAGACAAGCAAAGTTGTTATGATGAAATAAAACCATGGCTTATAATATCTGGAAAACGTAAGTATATAGGGCTACTCTCAAAGCTGTATACCTACATTTGCCAATCCACTATCCCATATTGAAAATGTTATATACAGTTAGACAAATTGGAATTTTCTTTCACTGAATGTTCATTGCCCAACTCATTTTTTTATAGGGTTGCTGTTGAGCTGAAAATAGGAGGCAGGAATATTAGATATCTTCACTGCCATGAGTTTTTAAAAAATATTTATATATATTGAGAGAGGGGTGGGGTGGGGTGGGGAGAGATATGGGGTGGGGAGAGAGACATAAATAAAGGGAGACTGGTATAGATCTATTTCAAGCTATTTAGCTCTCATCAGCTAGCCACAACCTTATGGGATTAGAACCTGGGCCACTTGCCTTGTTAGGCAAGTGTTCAAACCTCTGAGCCACAGGATTCCTCGCCCTATCTGCTTGTTCCAGGGACAAGGATATATATATGTTTTTCTCTCTGTTAAATCACCTAGTAGACCCAAATATGGGATAAAGCATA
>QLTV01000471.1:230713-240980 GCA_003457575.1 Thermophis baileyi
CTTGTCTTCCCGGCTTCTTCCATCTCCGCTTTGTTCTCCTCCCCTTTCTCTCCCTTTAAATAGATTTCAAGGCGCTGCCTGCCCGAGAGCAGCTGTTGAGCTCTCCAGAGGAAAAGCTTCCCTGTCAACAGTCCTCGCTTCTCCGATTTCTAAACAGAAAATAATCCTTAGCGAATTGAACCTGCAGGGAGGAGTTAACCCCAGAGAGCTGGGAAACCGCCTACCATGCTTGCCCGGCACCCTCTCCTAGCCAAGAGGGGTGGTGGAAGGTTCCCCCGGTCCCCCCCCTACTCAACAGCCCCCAGATTTGACATCAGCAGCCCAAGAGGACGGCCTGGACTGAGGGGAGAAAGCTCGTGGCTGAGCGAGCTGGCGGATTGGCGATGCTCGGCAACTCAGGGGTTAACCTTCCCTGCTTCGATCCGCCTGCTTCTGGCAGACTCCCGCCTCCTCTGCATCCACTAACCTGCTCCAAGAGGGTCCAGTACGCCCAGCACCGCTCCCGCCACCGCCATTCATTCCGAAGGGCTTTTCGAAGAGCGGAGGCTCAGGGCAACTGCCAGCGCCTGCGCAGTCCTGTGGGGTCGATCGCACTCGTGCTGAAGTCCAAGAACTTCTCTCCGTCTTCCGAGCCCAAGTCCCAAGGATGTCCGCAGGATTGGTTGCCAAACAAGGCGCGGGTGCCTCCAAGTAGGATTTGGAAAAGGGATCCTTGAGGATTGATAATCGACACATTCATCTTTGGAGCGTGTGCTGCTCTTTCGCACATTCCACGTAATTTCCATACATACGCCATCAGCTTCACCACAAACGGGAGGCTGAAATCTGATGATGGTGGGGAGTCCTTGGGGAGAGGGTTACCTAAGTGGAACTTACAAAATATTCGAACCTCTCTGTTTTCATAGTATGTGGAACCAATTCTTACAGCCTGGGCATCTGGGGAAACTTATATTTGAATTGGCACAGTAGTAAGAAGAGCAGCGATCGTTTGAATCCGTGCTGCCTTCGTAAGACAGCAAAGACTGAGGAAGCAGGGATCTTCCTCGTAACTTGGCCCTAGAGATTCCTGCTTAACTTCTTGCCTGCAGATATATTGTTCTGATCCATTGAGATCTTAGCTAGTAAACTGTTCGGCCCTTGTTGTCTGTGGGTGGGTGGGTATTTTAAGGGGGTGATTTGCTGATGAATTCCTGCCTCTCTCACAACATAGAGACACTTCCTCTTAGACTCAACTATTGCTTCATGAAGTATGTCCAATCACATCAATAAAGTTTCCAGGTCTAATATGTAAAACTCAGGACCACGACTACTGGGTCCCCGCAAAGAAACTGAAATTTATCTCTCTCTGCCAATGTCCAGATCTATAAGACAGATCTAGTAGGTCTACCCAGAACGGATGGGATAAAGGAGAAGAAAATGTACACACTTATACTATCCCTCAGATTGAGCAGGAAAAAACTAGCTATTTTTAAGAAGGCTGGATCAGATATTATTTAAAGCACAGGCTAAAAATAAGGGAGGGCCGGTATTCTGTGACTAAAGTGAAAGAAAGGGATTGCCATGGTATTCAGTTGTTTGTTTATACCGGAAGAAAGGAAAGGGCCATTTTTTGAATTCACATCTTGTGCTGAGCCATAATTTGTTCAACTTCGGATTCTTGACCAAAACCCAATTGTTTCTCGGGGATGAGTCATAAGCCTTGTTTTTCATTCCACAGAAACTGGTCTGTTTCTGAACCACATTCATACAAACCAGTGCACGGTGGCTTAACCTGATACGCAACGCAGTGGCTAATCTTCCTTCCAATGTGTTGGGAGCATCTGGTGAGAGGGATCCCTGCCAGGGAGCCTTCGATCACTATAAACATTGCGCTGGGTCTTGGATATGTTTGGCCTGTTTATTTTCCAGTCTGACTAGAAACGTGCCATTGGCAAGACTGGGGTTTCCGTCCAGCAGGCAGCAGAGGTGCCAGGCTGCCAATCCCTAATCCTGCTCATTTTTCAGTGACACCAGCGAGGACGGTAAAATCGTACCAGGGATTTGGGAGAACGATATGGTAGTGGGAATTTCCACAGCGCCAGCAGCAGACGCTCCCAGCGAAGGACGCCGAGAGTTTCTTGATGCTGCCTGAAGAATTCCAGCATTGGGACGTGGGCGGAGGGGACAAGTCGACCGAACCGGGGCTAATGTCAAAGATTTATCTCCTAGGAAGACGTTGGAGTCACGTTGAAATCGACGGTATCGGAATTCTCTTTTGGAGCTCGGGCCCCCGAGACTGGCGATGATGGAAACAGAAAGCGACCCATACGGGAGCTTCCACAGATCCCGACCCCTGGCAGATCCAAAGGCAACTTTCTCTTGAGTAGGGGATTGAACGCGGTGCCCGTCTCTGTCCTAGACGTGCTAACTCTCACTCACGAGAAAGAGCTACAACAGAAAAACAGCGAGAGCAGCTTTCTCTATATTCTTCTCTTTAGGGTTGTGCGGGCAGGCGTCGCTGGTGGAAGCAGTCCATCAGCAACCAGTCCAACCTGCCAGCGATAATGTGCGATCAACACCAAATCACCCCCGCCAGGCACGATCCATCATCCCCTGCGAAGCGAGGGGGCTCGGTGCGGAGGCGCTTCTGCATTGCTGGGGAAGGAAGGGAGGAGCGGAAAGCAGCGGCAGCAGCAACGGCGAAGCACGCACCAGTAGGAAAGCTGCAGCAGTACCCCTCAGCTGGCTGCTTTGGCTGGGATCCCGAGCTGGCGAGCTAGCTAGGGTTCTGGGTCCCAGCCAAGCCTGGGACGCACAGCGAGAGTCAACCATGTTCTTGTGGTCTTGTCTGCTGCTTCCATAAATACAGTGCCAGGCCCACGACCGGCCCGCCTAGGGAGCGAACTGGCAAACGGACAGGAGCTGCCCATGTTGGAGCCTGGCCCCTGGATATAGGGGAAACCAACCCTAATTGCTAATCATCTCTACTCATAAAGCTAGGCCGATTTTAATTCAGATCTATTCCGTTCCCCTGAATATGCCTAACCAAGCTCCTTTTGGAGCGCTGGGAATTATTCCCTCGTAACTGTATCTCGGCATGCATTCGTCTTTCCAGATTGTAGATCGAGCTTTGGCCGAAGCAAAAGCCTCGCTGAACTCCGCGGGATTGGCTTTCTTTGGAGTAAAAGAGGAATAGGCCAGGCTCTGGGAGGATTTCCTTCATCACCCCCCCCCGCACACACACGGATGGCAAAACCCTCAAACCTTAAATGTCATTAAGTTGCTCCCTCGTGCTCGTATAGCGTTTAATGCCCTTGAACGAGGTGCTAGAATAGTAAGTGGATTGCTCCCTTTAGAAAAGGCAGACTTGGCTGGATCGCGCCTGCCACATCCGGGTCTAAATTCTCGGGAGTTTCACTACACTTCAGGGCACTTCAGGGCACGGCGGGGAGGAGGAAGCTTCTGGCATCTGGCCAAGAGCTGCCTGCTCGGCGAATAAGGGCCGCGTGAAGCCGGAGTTATCCTCCCGGGCAGACGCTCCCTCTCCAGCAACGCTCGAGTGCGCTGAAATGCGGAGCCGGGTAGGGCCCCCGCCACGTCCACCTCGCGCTCGGGTGCCTCAGGGTAACAAGAGGCGGGCTGCGGGCGCAAGAGCGGAGCCGTAGCGCGCTGGGCCGGGCTGAGCTGGCCTGGAGCGGGAAGAGGAGGAAGGTCTCCTGTACAAGATCTTAAGGCCCGCGCCTCCCCTGGGGGGCGAGGCCGTCTTTTCTGCTGCTGCCTATTAGGCGCAACTCGGTGCTGTAAACCCTTAAGCCCCGGTAGGAGCAAAACGGGCGGGTTTTTTCTTAGGCTCCTCACTGTCACCCAGCCTCCGTCGGACTCCTACTGCCTTTCGCCCGGCAGAAGCGTGTTTCTCAGGCTGGCTCCCTCCCTCCCTCCCTCCCTCCCTTTGTAGGGGATGCTGCAGGCCGAGCGCTCTGGCTGACACTCCGAGCAGGCATCGCTAGGACGGCAGCGGCAGGGTCACAATCTGGACGTGGAGGGTGGGGAGAGGGAGGGTTTCCAGGGAACGAGCGGATGTCCAAGTAAAAGGAAGGTGTCAGAAGACTGCCCGAAGGGCACAAATGGCTTATTTGGGTGAAAGGGTAGCTTTCCAGAAGGATCCACCTCTTACAAAGTCATCTCCCGCCCCACCCCTGCAGCCCATATATTACTTTAAGAGCTCATCTCTTCTCGGGATCTCTATGAAGAGGTTTCTGTATTTTTTTTTAAAGGCAGTCTGTTCTCTGACCCAATGACAAACTGAGTGGATGGCTGGTGGTGTGAATAGCGGTGACTCTGGTTTGCTTCACTTCAGCCTACCCCCACTCCTTTCTTGCTTAGGCAGTCTCAGGTGTCCATCTCCTGCAAAATGTTCCCTGGCTCATCCACTTTCCTAATTACCACTTGGAGTTTATGATTTATTCAGCACAATTTCCATTTCCATGCTGGTTTTTCCCTGAAAACTGCTTCAGTGAAGTTGTTATAAAAAGCACCTTTTTGTTTATTTTCTTAGGTATTTTCCCCCAGGTTATGGGTCTACTCCGAGCAATAGCTTCTTTTCTTAGAAGACCTTTCCTCTTCCCAGTTTTATTTATTTGAGAAAGTGGAAGTAAACTGGCCTACCATCACCTCCACTTTGATCCTTCTTTTAAGGAATCTCACATTGCTTTTTATTGCTGTACCATCAATGAAGGAGACTTTCTAGGAGTAATGTTCTACAGCAATAGCAATAGCACTTATAATACCACTCCACAGTGCTTTACAGCCCTCTCAAAGCAGTTTACAGAGTCAGCATATTGCCCCCAACCATCTGGGTCCTCATTTTACCCACCTCGGAAGGATGGAAGGCTGAGTCAACCTTGAGCCTGGTGAGATTTGAACTGACAAGTAGCCTGCAGTACGGCACTCTAATCTGCACTCTAACCACTATGCCACCGTGGCAGGAAATAAGACATTGAGGCAGGGGTAACAGTCTTAAAAGCAAAATACAGACCAAGTTGATGAGTAAAGAAGAGGAGACCAACCACATCTTTCCTCAATAGTAGAGCACTCTAGCCTCTGACCTGCTGGTAGAAGGAGCTAAATGCATTCTGGGAATATGTAATCCCTACTGTCCCAAAGAAAAGGCAAAAGACTGATATCCTTATATGAAGCCTTTCCTATGGGAGTAAGATTCCATGCTGCTAAAAGCAAAAGCCAAAATCACTGAAACATCTATGTGAGTATCAGGAAATACCTATGGAATGAGACTAAGTGTTGGGAGACTGGGGTGCCTTTCACAAGCCAAATTATAAATCACCAAATCTGTACATGAAATGTCTTCACAAGTCTTGATATGGTCTCTCATTTTTCATAGACAATTAATTTTTTGATCTTGTTAAGCTAGAATCACATGCATATATGAAATTATCCTTATATTCTAATAATTTGATTGGAATTATTTCTATTCCTCATTATCAGTAGAAGATAGAGAGATTGACTCATAATTGATACTGCTTTGATTAAGTGAAAAGTAGAAGTAACTCTGAAGGCGAATGCAATCTAGTAGTACTTTTTCAGTACCACACTAACTTTCCAAACCTAGAAATGTATATACCAGAGTTGCAAATTTTGCTTTTGAGGTTCCTTTAGTTCCAGCCCTACTGAAAGGAAATTAAATTCTCAATATTTTCCTTTAAGAATTATGATCTGAATGAAGCTTAGGTGTTGTATCAGTACTTTAACCAAGGAAGTGATGTTGATTTCCTGAACATAAAGAAGTAAAGATTCTGGAACACACTTGTGATTTCAGATTTCAGATTAACAGAGTTGGAAGGGACCTTGTAGGTCATCTAGTCCAATCCCTCACCCAAGCAGGAGACCCTACACCATTTCTGACAAATGGCAGTCCAATCAATCTCTTTTTGAAAGCTTCCAGTGATGAAGCTCCCACAACTTCCGAAGGCAAGCTGTTGCATTGGTTGATTGTTGGAGAAACTTTCTCCTTACTTCTAGGTTGAATCTCTCCTTGATCAGCTTCCATCCATTATTCCTTGCCTGACCTTGGAAAATAGCTTGACCCCCCTCCTTCTGTGAGCCCCTCAAATACTGGAAGACTGCTATCATGTCTCCCCTGGTCTTTCTCTTCACTAGACTAGCTATACCAAGTACTTAACAAATTAACACAGTTGGAAGGAACCTTTTAGGTCATCTAGTCCAACCCCTGCCCAAGCAGGAGACCCTACACCATTTCTGACAAATGGCAGTCCAATCTCTTCTTGAAAGCCTCCAGTGATGAAGCTCCCACAACTTTGGAAGGCAAGCTGTTCCATTGGTTGATTGTTCTCACTGTCAGAAAATTCCTCCTTATTTCTAGGTTGAATCTCTCCTTGATCAGTTTTCATCCATTGTTCCTTGTCTGGCCTTTGGGTGCTTTGGAAAATAGCTTGACCCCCTCCTCTGTGTGATAGCCCCTCAGATATTGGAACACTGCTATCAGGTCTCCCCTGGTCCTTCTCTTCACTAGACTAGCCATGCCCAGTTCCTGTAACCGTTCTTCATAAGTTTTAGTCTCCAGTCCCCTAATCATCCTGGTTGCTCTTCTCTGCACTTTTTCTAAAGTCTCAACATCTTTTTTATAGTATGGTGACCAAAACTGGATGCAGTATTCTAGCTGTGATCTTACTAAGGCTTTATAGAGTGGTATTAGTACTTGATCTTGATTGTATTCCTCTGTTAATGCAATTTAGGATTGCACTGGCTTTTTTGGCTGCCGCCGCACACTGCTGGCTCATATTTAACTGGTTGTCCACTAAGACTCCAAGATCCCTCTCACAGTCACTGCTATTAAGCCTGGTTTCACCCTGTCTATATGTGTACTTTTGGTTTTTCTTGCCTAAGTGTAAGACTTTACTTCTCTCTACACTGAATTTCATTTTGTTAGATTGGGCCCAGTGTTCAAGTCTGTCAAGATCCATCTGGATCTTGAGCCTATCATCTAGGCCAGTGATGGTTAACCTTTTTGGCACCAAGTGCCGAAACTGGAGCATGTGCACATGTGCGCGTGTGCACGCCAGAACCCGGAAGAGAGCAGCTGGCTTGTGCACAAACATGTGGCCAGCTGCTCTTCAGGGTTCCATCGTGTGCTGGCCAGCTGGTCCGGCATGCATGCGCACCAGCCAGCTGCTGTCTTCTGGGTTCCGGCACGTGCATGCGTGCACCGGAACCCAGAAGAGGGCATGTGCGCCAGGCCAGTTGGCCGGTGTGCATGCATGCCAGAGCAGCTGTCCAGAGCGCATGCACATGACGGAACCCAGAAGAGCAGCTGGTGATGGCACGCGTGCCCACAGAGAGGGCTCTACATGCCACCTCTGGCACGCGTGCCATAGGTTCGCCATCACAGATCTAGGGTGTTAGCTATTCCTGCCAGCTTAGTATCATCCACAAATTTGGTAAGTTCCCTTTCTATTCCCTCATCTAAGTCGTTTATGAAGATATTGAAGAGTACTGGGCCTAAGATGGAACCTTGCGGTATCCCACTGCTTACTTCCCTCCATGTAGACGTAGACCCATTAAGGGCTACTCATTGAGTATGGTTTGTCAGCCAGTTACGAATCCATCTGGTGGTGATGCTATCTGTCCCATTTTTTTCTAGCTTACGAAGAAGTAGGTTGTGGTCTACTTTGTTGAATGCCTTGCTGAAGTCTAAGTATATTATGTCCACAGTATTTCCTTCCACTGGTTTGGAATCCCATTTGTTTATATTCTTGCCCAGGTTTGCTTCTATTACTAATTATTTAGCTTCAGCTAAAGAAGCATAAAGTCCCATACATACCATACTATTCCATCCATCATTTATACAGCATATAATAGTAAGATTAGTAATAATATAATACGAAGGACAACAGGAATAGGCAAGAAAGTGGTCTATTTCTGGTATAAACACAAAACTAAGGTACATCATACCTCCTATGTGATTGAATCTTCAGAAGAGGAAAACAGGCAGCAACTTGCAGAGCCTTTTGTAAGCTAGTACAAAAAGTGGACCAAAAGCAATTCCACTAATCTGGGGCCTCTGCTGAGGGGTTGATCAAAATTCACCCCTATAGTCACTAAACTGATCTGAATGGTAATGGCAACAATTTGAATATCAAAGATAGAGAGGTGCAGATGTACTCATTGTAATGGAAAATATTTTTGTGAATGAAGACATATTTAAAATTAGCTCAATATGTCTGGGTGATCTTGAGTTAAATCATTTTTAATGAGAAGTAACGAAGTAAGAGTATATTGGTATACAATCCCTTCTTTACTTGGTTTGAAAATAATCTCAGGCAATGAATCACAAATTGATTTAGCTGAATTAACTTATGGATTAATAACTTTGGTGTGGAGAAAATAAATACAGAAACAAAAAGGGAACCTTACTCTTTTACTCCCAGTCTTGTAGATAAGAACAAGGTCAACCCCAGTTCATCTCTGCTTAATCCCATCAGACCCAAATTGACCCTTCCTGCCCCAGATGAAGCTCAAGATCTAATTGCCCAGAAGCCTTCTTACTCTATAGTACTCTGAATAATAATAAACATTTTCTAATCTGATATGCTGATTGTCCTGTTAAGCATTAGGTTCCTATGAAAAGCTATTGTTATTTTGCAAACTGAATAGGTCCAGATGGCTAGTTTCCCTTGTCAAAAAAGAGCTATGATGAACTAGTTTTGTAGAGAAACCAACAAAGAAATGTCAAATGAAGATTGGGCTAGAAAAAAGGGAAAAAGTCTACTTTGTTGACTAGAGTGGATGGTTAATTATATCTAGAGTTGAAGAAACAGAAACTGCTACTTATTTGGATGTGTATACTTGCTCCTCTACCCAGAATAGGTGTTAGGTGGGAATTTGTAATATGGCAGTATTACATTAGTTTCCATATTCAGTCTGCAGATCATATGTATGCCAGGAGTTCATTACTGTATTGTTATAGATCAAGTACAGTCCAGAACTGCATCTTTAATCCACTTCCTGTTTGAGAGTGCTTCCTTCCTCCCCCCTATTCTTTATCCAATTGTCAGCTCTATTGTCAATTTCATTCTTTAAGTTTTTTTGAGATTATTGAGATTGTTGAACCAGTCAGTTGCAGAATGAGATGCTATATGAGAAAGTGGGAATGGGAAAAGACCTTCCCCTAAACTTTGAAACAGATGAAAATTAGAAGGAAGCACTCTTGTGGATTTAGGAAATAAGAGAGGCTGGTAGACATTTTATACTGCTGTCTTGTGCATGTTTAGTTGAAAGTAAAGGCAAGTGTATAAGTTTGTACTGCCAAACTTGCATGCATGCATATTTGAGATGAAATAGAAATGTGCAAATGAAGACCCTAAAGCCATGATGGCGAACCTATGGCATGTGTGCCACAGGTGGCATGCAGAGCCCTCTCTGCGGGCACGTGAGCCGTCGCCCCAGCTCAGCTCCACCACGCATGCGTGCGTGCCTCCCGCCGGCCAGCTGATTTTCAGGTCTTTGCTGCACATGCGTGGGGGTGGGGCGCATGCAGGAGATGCGTGCGCATGTGCGGGGTCACATGCACATGCGCAGGGGGCAGGGGGAGTGCAGCACCCCCCGCGGCCCATTTTTGGTCCCAGGAGGCTGCAGGGAGGCCTGCTAGGCCCAAAATGGGATGCTGGGTGGGGGGGTGCAGTGTGCCCCCCCCAGCCTGTTTTTGGTCCCAGGAGGCTGCAGGGAGGCCTGCTAGGCCCAAAATGGGATGCTTTGGGGGGGGGTGCCCCCCCGCGGCCTGTTTTTGGGCCCAGGAGGCTGCCGGGCGGCCGGCTGGGCCAAAAATGGGATGCGGGGGGGGGGGGGGCAGTGTGCCCCCCCCCGCAGCCTGTTTTTGGTCCCAGGAGGCTGCAGGGAGGCCTGCTAGGCCCAAAATGGGATGCTGGGTGGGGGGGTGCAGTGTGCCCCCCCCAGCCTGTTTTTGGTCCCAGGAGGCTGCAGGGAGGCCTGCTAGGCCCAAAATGGGATGCGGGGTGGGGGGGTGCAGTGTGCCCCCCCCAGCCTGGTTTTGGTCCCAGGAGGCTTCAGGGAAGCCTGCTAGGCCCAAACCAGGGCGCAGGGGGGTCATGCGCGCATGCACAGGGAGCTTGTGTACGCATGCGCAGGGGGCGTGGCGTGTGGGTGCACATTGAATTATGGGTGTGGGCACGTGTGCACGCACAATAGCGTGTGCGCGCTTTCAGCACCTGAGGGAAAAAAGGTTCGCCATCACGTG
>QLTV01000471.1:246116-259684 GCA_003457575.1 Thermophis baileyi
TTGTTTTTATTTTCTAGCAATAAAAAGCCACCCGCTTCTCAAACTCTATTTGCCCCCACCTTTCTCTTTACTCTTTCCTTCTCCTCCTCTTCAGCTTCTGAGAAGGCAGAATTCGCTGGTCGGAGATGTATTTATTGCGTTTTCCCTTCGCGTCTACCTCAAAGTTGGCAGAGAAAAAAGAGGTTATAGCTCTTCTGCGTCGACCGTAGCCTTACAGGGAGACCCCTCCACCCCCACCGCCCATTTATATTTAAAACACAGCCAAGAGCCCGGAGTGGGGGAGGGAGAAAGCGAAAGCGCCGACTGAGGTCTTTTGCCAGGATAAAAGGGAAATAAAAGACTCGAGCACACGCACAGCCTAGAACTTCAAATGATCTTCCAGAGAAACGCAATTACCTGCGGTAATTAGTATTGTGTATTTCGGGGGGGGGGGTTGGAGGAGGAAGGAGACGGGCAGAGAGAAAGACACAGGTGCCCTCTCGCTTCCGCCGCAGAACCAGCCCTCCTGGCTCCGGAGGCAAAGCGAGGCACAGCCTGCTCGGGGCTGGAGGTCATGAAGTCCGCCCCCCTCCCCACCCACCGCGGAGCCAGAACGAAGTCGCCCTCCGTGGCGCGCCTGCTCGTCCCAGCCGTTTCCAATCTTTGCCTTCTCTTTCCCCTCCCCCTTCGCCCTCCTTCCCGCCGCGCTGATCCAGCGAGCTTCCCTCTTCAGTTCGGCTTTTGTCAATCGCGGGAGCGAGAGAGCCGGCGTGGAACCCCCTCCCCCTCGCGGCCTGTTTATTCCCAGCTCCCGCACCAAAGCGCGCGCACCCCCGCGCGCGCGCCCTTTGCACGCTCCGAAACAAGGGCAGCAGCAGCAGCAGCAGCTCCTCCAGAAGCGCCCGCTCCTTGCAGCCTTCCCGCAGACCCGCGCGCGCTCGGAGCCCGGAGGTCGGGAGATTTAGGTCAATCGGACGGGCCGGGATTCGCGATCCCTTCCCGGTCCTAACGACAAGACTCAGGATCGCGTTCAGAGCTTAGTCGACCGCAGCGCAAAAGTGAAATCGCTCCCAGAACGAAAACGCGAGCGCGCAGCCATCCACCATTGCTTCCAAGGTTTCAAAGCCGAGGAAGGAGCCGGGCTTGCCGGCCGCCGAGACCTCACACGCCGAGGGCAGGAAATGGGCCGGACACTGAGAAAGAAAGGCGCGGGGGTGGGATTCAAAGGCCCATGACGCTGCAGGGCCCGGCGGCCGAATTGCTCCTGCTAAGAAGGGTCGGTGGCCGCGACAGCCCGGCCAGCTTGGTCCTTTCCTCTCCCCCGTCCCCGTCTCCCTCGAAAGAGGGAGCCATCTGGGGTTAGGTGGCTTCTCATCTCATTACCGGGCATTAGGCGAGCCAGGCAAATATACAGCTATTAAAATTAATCGCCTCGCGCTGTCAGCTGAACATAATGGAAATTATTTATAGGCTGCCGCCTACATGGCGTTCGCCGTCAGAGAAGCATCGGGGTGGTCGATGGGGAGGCGGGCGAAGCGATGGGTGAAGAGGAGTCGCGGAGGGTTCAGATCCGGCTCGATCTCCCAAACATTGGAGAAAGAGCCCGGAGGCAAGCAGCGGTGGCGGCGTGTCGAGAGAGGAAACGCATCTCCGCATCTCCCGCGGAACGGGTCCGGAATAGCAGGCGACCTACTGGAGAGAAGTTGGCAGTAAAATTTCACCTGGAAGGAACAAACAGGAGGGCCTTTGCGAATCTGTTGCTAGATGCGGAAGGCAGATAGGCATAACTAAATAAATGGCTCTCCAAAATATACCCACGATCTAATTTTTTTTTCCTCTGAACGCCTTACCTTTCAAATGACAGTGAGCTTGATCCAACACCCATAACAAGAGTCTGCTTTAAAATTCTTGTATTGATTGTGACATTTCAGAAAGTTCATTCCCAAGGAGATTAATAGATTTTGTTTCCAGGTAAATTACAGATAAATTGCTTTATTTTGGAATATTTAGACAATTTGCAAGAAAATGAGCTTGGTGGTATTTCTCCATTCATCCTAGAGTTGCTTTGACTCTGGAGAATAAATGACATATTTAAATGGC
Source organism: Thermophis baileyi (assembly GCA_003457575.1). Classification (NCBI taxonomy): domain Eukaryota; kingdom Metazoa; phylum Chordata; class Lepidosauria; order Squamata; family Dipsadidae; genus Thermophis; species Thermophis baileyi. The sequence goes on from QLTV01000471.1 coordinate 248,196, forward strand.
ATAGGTCGGTTGTTTACAAAGAAAAAAAAAATCAAGCCATTGGCAAACCTAAAATTTCTATTTCTGCATTTAAGGCTTGAATATTTGTAGATGAACCAACACATCAACACTTAACTGCTTCCGACTGAGGGGTGTTGAGATTTATCTTTTTTTTTTTTTGGAAAGAATGTCTTCCCACTCTGGTTTTAGAAGACAGGGAAAGAAGCCAGATTGAAGGTGGGAGGAAGACAGCCTCATTCCTTAGCAAAAGATGACCTATTGCAATGGTTCAAATATATACATAGTGATAATTCACAAGATAAAGGATCTGACTAATCCTATGCAAGCACACCCTCTTGGTGTGGGAGAGGCAGGGGTGGCTCGCTGGGGGGGGGAGAGAATATGTCATAAGAAAGGAGGAGGAAATGAAAGGGGCTCGGCCAGGCTTGGGAGGTCAACAGCTCTCTTTCGGGGGGGGGGGGGCTGACTCACAGCACAGCAGGTAATTGACAGCCTCCACCTCAAATTGAAACGTGTTAACAGCAAGGCCACATATTCTGGAAGCTATCTGAGAGATCTTACTGCATTATTTGAAATCCTTCGAAAGAAGATGTGATGAGATATCCAGCACATTTCTCCCGGACAGGCTAATCAGCTTCACAGCCCTTTAAGGAAAATAAAAGAGGGAATCTTCCTGTCTTTTTCCAGACAGAGCTAGTCAATTTCATGAGCCTGTATTCTGTTGTGTCCCCAAGGCAAAGTCTCTGCCACTCTGGGCCCTCCTATTAATTACCCTTTCAGAGGCTGGCTTCAATGCTAAACATTCAACTGCAATATATTGATCACATTCTATACTCCTCTTTAGGCAACTAAGAACATTTCATATGCAGCCTTCCAGGTTGTGTGAATCTTTCAATACATGCTTCTGTATTTTGCATTTCCAATGCCTTCCTTATGCACTAGGCTGAAAGGGAAGAAGCAGATTACATTATTCATTACCATATGAAGTTCACATCTGATCAACTGGGATTCTTGTACTTGGCATGAAAGCGAGTTTGGTCTAGTGGTTAAGCCACCAGGCTGGAAACTAGGAGACTGAGAATTCTAATCCTGCCTTAGGCATGAAAGCTGGCTGGGTGACTTTGGACAAGTCGTTCTCTCACAGCTTAACCCACCTCCCAGAGCTGATGTGAGGAAAATAGGAGGGAGGGAGGAGTATTAGGTATAAAACAGCAATAAATAAGGAATCTATAGTTCAAGGAAGGATGGTTCTACCACCATAGCCCAGGAGGTGGCCATACGTTTTATGTTTATAGATACCTAATAAGGATATATCCCAATGGGTATCACTCAGGTATATTAGAATCCTCAGGTCTCACCATCAACATACCTTGAACAAAGAAATTTCCTAATAGCTATTTAAGCACCATAGCTATGGCACATGAGTGTCTTATCTGCACTGAGAAATATATCTATACCTGGTGTGGTGTGTGTGTGTGTGTGCCTCATTACAAGAAATTGCCACAAATGTTTAAGGGAAACTACTACTCTTCTGTGATGAGGGTGTTATTGATTAAAGCCACAGTTCTGAACATACACGTGAACTTTAGTGTGAGTTATGCATATACACACAACTCTTATTTAACTCATTGAGGAGTTGGATTTAATCTAATCTGCAGGCAAAATGTTGCTGGTAAAATAGGCTAATATTTAACATTTTCTAGACAGTTATTAATATTCAGGTTAGAAAAATGCTTTCCCCCCTCCCTCTACTTAGAGTCCATCTATAACAAGCTTTGTAATTCTATTCTTTCAAAATTTGTAATATATATTTATGACTTCCAGATGTAATAGGTTTCAACTTCCATAATCCTCCAGCCAGAATGGCAAATGCAGATAACCAGAGTTTTGGCTAAGATTTCTGGAGACAACAGCTGATGAAGCTTTATTCAAAACGGGTGGGTAAACTGTGCCCTCCAGAACTTGCTGAATTCCAGCTTCTAGCAGCGTTAAACAGCATGACTAATTAAGATGATTTATGCAGACCACCAATCTTTGTGAACCACAGAATGTCCACCTTCATTTCTGCATTTTTTTATTCTCGATTCTAGTTGGCTAATATCTGCATTTTATGAACAAAGACAAAGTACTAGATAGAGGGAAGATCAGTCTGGAAGCTTTTCCAATGTCCCTTATCTCAGCAACACTTTCCAAATATATCCACAAGAAATGGCAGCCACTATAAATTCACAAGAAAGATTATGTTTTAAAGAAAAAGGTTAAATGGATTTTTTTATTTTTTGAGCTGGCAGGTTACTATTTTATTTGATTGTTATGAAGTTACATATATTCTCTTCAATAACAGGTCAATTTTGCCATTCAGTAAAGGTTATTCAAGAGATTCAGGAAGTTAAACTTTATTTTAAATAATCCTTGTAATGTGAAGGATGCTCTCTCATTTACATTACATCTAAGACAGACACTGAGTAGGCCCATTGTTTTAAATGAGTGGGGAAAAAGAACATGAGAGATCAGTGGACACTGTTACACTCCAGAAGCAATGTGATCCTACACTCTTTATTATGCTTTACTTTGCAGCTGTGTATTTGTAGCCAGAGCATTGCAGAAAAGTCCACTTAATCCAGAGCCACTAAAGAACATTCTAAAAGAGGGGAAAAACAAGAAAATAAGGAAGACTTTCCATGGTATTGAAGTGCTTCCTACTATTCCTTGAATCAGCACAAAACAATGCCAACATAACAGTTGCCGTTTCCACTGTTAAAGTCTATGCTGCCTCTAGTGCAGCGGTGTCAAACTCAAGGCCTGGGGGCCGCATCCGACCCATGGGGTGCTTAGATCTGGCCTGCGGGGCTGCCCCGGAAACAGTGAAGGACCGGCCCACAGTGCCTCTGCCAGCAAAAATAGATGGCCCCCATGGGTGGCCCTCCTGAGCTCCGTTTTTGCTGGCTGAGTGCTCGGGCCACCACAGGCACCCCCAACATGAGTGATGTCGAGCTGGCCATACCCACTCTGGCCCCTGAGGTCAAACACAACCCTGATGCCGCCCTCAATGAAATCGAGTTTGACACCCCTGCTCTAGTATATCTGTCCCAAGATGAAGCCAAATGGTCTTGTCGTAGATGGAGAATGTGGCAATGGTTATAAACAAGACAATTGTTTTTCTCTTCTGGTTGTGTTGCCTTTTCCTTTCAGTCTATCACCACCCAATGGGAAAACACCCACTAAGGAGGGCACTGCAGAAGGAATGGAGTAAGTCTGACTTTAAGGCTCTATCTGGAATTCTCTAAGTTGGTGAGCCTACTCCTCTTTCCACATGTCATTGGGTATCTCCCAAGTTAAAATCATGTGATATTAAAAAAAATATGGTGTATGGGAACATACTAGGGGAAAAATAACCTCAGAGAGAATGGAAGCAAAACCTTCCGTCATTATTCATTAGGTAGTGCCAGTGGAAGCAGTGAGGAAAGGCAGATCTGCCTGCATTTTAACCCTAGCCTCCAATTAAGGATTCATTTGTGAATAGGATTGAGGTGGCTTAGCATCATTTCCTCCCCCCCCCCATATCCCATGAAATAAGTAAAGTTCATTTTGCTGTTCTCAACTTTGTTGAAAGCCTGGAGAGAAGTTGTTTTCAGAATTGTAGGGGACCAGGGGAGGGGTGTGGTGAGGAGAAAGAAAAGAAACTCCAAAAATACAGAGCAAAACACACCTTTGATTACACCTACTACTAATAACCTACTCTGAAGTAACAGGTGTTGAAGCATAACAGGCTTCAGATACTTTAAGAAGAATAAGGGGGGGGATTCTACTTTCATACCTGTGTTGCTAATAATGACTTAAGGCTGCTTTGTTCAGGGGCTTGGGAGAAGCTAAGGGTGACGTTTTGGGGTTAAGGCAAGAAAGATGTCAGGGCTTTGGTGCAAATGAGGACAGGGCTTAAGGTAAAATCAGAAGGCTTAATATTGAAGGAGAATGTCTGTTCTGAGGCTGCTTTTCTGGAACAAAGATTGTGAAAAGACTGACTCCTTGAGGGACTGAGCAGATTCCTGTTCAAAGATCTGACCAGCATATCTTACATTTTTCCATAACATTTCCTTTTGTGATTCACATTATTCCATTCTGGCAGGACAAGGAATTTGTTTTCATGTTACAAGTACTCAGTATTTACATAAATACAACCTCTAATAATCCAACACAGTAGGAAATCAAAGGGTTTTCTGAATGGAAAACAGCACAAATGCAGTGGTAAGACTCCTCCAGCTGAGCTTGACTTCTGGTGACTACAACCTCATAGTCTTGTAATTTTCTTGGCAACAATACAAAAGGGTCTGTCACTGCCTTCTTCTGGTGTGTGTGTGTGTGTGTGTGTGTACCTCTGCAAGCACTTTCTTCAGACTTTCTAGTCTAGTCCATAGGTGATGTTCCTAGGGATCTCCTATCCAAGTATCTCCCATTTGATTCTGTTTAGTTTTTTAAAAAAACCAATCATAGTTGACTAGGTGCTAAATCTGAAGAAAAGTACGGTCATAAAATTTAACTTAACATATCTGCAGCCTTCAATAACTTAACTTGGAAGATCTTAACTTCTTCAAGGCCAGAAGGAATATTTTTCCCAAATAAATGTGCTCCCAGTGTGTTATGGTCATGTGAGACCACCGACAACCTGGCATCCAGAGAAGCTCCAGAAAGCATGCTGGCTGATTCTAGCCAGAGAGCTAGTCTTACAGGCCACTTCCATTACTGCCACTTTCTTTGGGAGTCGGAACAAATCAGTTTGCCTGCGTGGGAAGCCTCCTTTCCTCTTATTTACTCGTCTGGCAGCCTTTCCAAAATGTGTAGGCAGCTGCTGCGCTGCCTGGATTCAGCTTCCTGCCTCCTGCTAGCTTTTATTGAATATAATTTGTTTGATCGATCAACTTCGTGGCTGGGTGAGAAGGGGAGAGGAAGAGTGTCAGCCTTCGGCATTTGCAGGGAGCCCACTGAGAGGCTGCTGCTGCTGCTGACAGAACAAGGTCTGCCAGTGGCCTGGAGCTACTACCAGCATGTCAATGTAAGGAGGGTGAGGTAATCGGATTCCCGGTCTAGAGCAGGCGTGACCAGAGGAAAGGGGGAAGCAACTATTATGGTAGCTGATCCCAAATTGGCCCAGATACTTCAGTGGAAGGCAATTCTTTTGCTGCCCAGGTTTCCTGACCCACTCATCCCGGTTCCTATAAATGTGGTGAATGAATGCATACATTTATATTTGTCCACATGCTGAATGTGTCCTATCTGGTACGTGCAGCAGTGCTGGACTATGCTTCTCTTCTTACATTCATCAGGCTGCTAGCTAGATCCTGGTGAGTAATCTGAACGATGTAGTTTTGCATTGGGCCTCAGGAGAACCAGCATTATTCTAGCAGAGGATGGGAAAACAGGCAGCAGAGATACTGGTGCCAGGAACAGATTGGAATGGATCACCCATTCCAATCTGTTGGGCAGAGATGGGGCAGAGAGTTGTTTGTGATGTTTGTTGCAGACTTTTAGGTAGGCATTAATCATATAGACAAAAAATGCCAGATTTCAAGCCAACTGGAAAGTTACAATTTCTACCTCAAGGTTGTAAGACTAAGCTTGGATCAATAGCATATACTAAAACACCACTTTCTTAACTTGATTCATAACATAACAAGCAATTGGATTCATATAACATAAATCAAAATTAAACACATCACATTTTATTTCATCATTTTTAGGTGCCTCTTTATGAATTATGAGATAGGAAAATGCAAAAAGCCCTTCTTGAGAACAAGGGGGGAGGGGTTCTTCCATTCTATCAGGGCAGCCATTTAAAACAAACAAGCACTCTGACCCCTCCAGATTAACATGGGTCCCTGACTCTCCTTCATGAAATGAAATGCGCATATTAAGTCAGGAAGAATTCTTCAATTGGGGAGGGAGGTTTGCAGGTGATGTTTTTTTGTTGGGGATAAGCTGTCTAGTCACTGGGAAGATTGAGGTTAAGGCTGAAAGTACTGAAAGCAGTTTTCCTAGAACCCTGAATCCAACAACTACCAATAATTTGTGGGCCTAATAAAAGAAATAACACCCTGGCAAAAGAGGTCCCGAAATGTTCTTATTCCAATTATCCCAGCCTAGAGCGAAAGGCCACAGTCCTTCAATCAAATCACCCAATCACCGCAGTTTTTCTGGAAGTCAGACATAGCTCATTTAATACTTAGGACAATTTAAAAGAATTCCCTCCTCATCCCCATTCTGTAAAGCCCCTTTTAACTGGACATGAAATTTATCATCCGCTTCCGATGCAAATGGAAGAATAAACACATTCCACAGAAATCAGTACGAATCAGCAGGAGTGCCCGTGTGCGCGCACCGGTTCTTCTAATTGTTAGGTGTGTAAGGGCTGGAAGGAGGGGGGAGGGGAACCACAATCAAATATATTTCTCTAAAAAATATTGACAAGAGTAATAGCCTCCTAGCGAAGACGTCGCGCCACGAGGTTCTGTGCACGAGAGATATTTTATTGCCGGGTAATTATTCCCGATTCCCCCTCCTAACGAAGGGCTGTAAGTGAAAACGCTGCCAGAATCTATTAAATGTCGCCAAGGCAGAATTGAAGTCAAACTGCTGCTGGGTTTACACGCCCCCTGTTGGAAAAGATCTTGTAATTAGGGAGAGCTCTCCCGCCAGAGGAGTCTGCAAAGCAGGGCTCGGAGGCAGGGTGGGGGAGGGCTCGCGAAGAGAGCCGAAAAACATTCGCCTTTCTTCCTTGATGCAAATAAGGTTGCATTGAAAGGACTAACCGAGAGATCGTTATGCAACATACAGCAGATGCTGCCTTGCCTGGTGGAAAAAAAAAAGCGCGGGGGTGCATATGAGAAAAAGAAAAAAAGCCCCCCCCCTGAAACTCCCCTTTTTTCCCCAACACCTTTATTCACGCGCCTTCACTGACGTTAACAGCTATTAAAAGACAGGCAAGGCCCAGTTATTAACGTTGCACCACCGTGTTTGTTCTCCCAAATGAAAGCTACATTGTCTCCATGCCAGCCTCCTTATTCTTGGCCTGATTTTACGATTAGGAAATCTGAGCCCCAATTTCTTATTACTTATATGGACTATTGTTTGGTTTGACCCATGGGATATTAATTTAAAAGAAAGTAAAATTTCTAAAAGTGATGTAAGCTTCCAATGCTCATCAAAGTCTTCATCAGACAGAACTCAGTTGAGACTGGAGTGCGATTCTAACAAATCTACTGTATTTGCTTGGAAATAAATCTTTGGCACTGGTTCTTAAGGATTAGGGTGGATCAGATTGTTTGATGCAGCAATGGAGCCATTCTTTGTCTATATGTAGTTATAAATTGTATTCAGTAGAACTTACACTGGTCATCTATGTTTCAGATGTTCCTTATTTTGCCTATATATGAAGACCTTGCTCATTTCAGCTAGCAAAATCTGCTTATTATATTGCATCTTTGGTAATGCATCTTGCAGTGGAAGCCACTCACTCTGACCCTGAGACAATCTCCTTTTTTTTTAAATATATTTTTATTGTTTGCATATAGATATATTGAATACAGTGTACTCATTCCCAATGTGTTTTAATAGTGAGAATCAAAATTTTGAAAGATTTGGCCTATCAGATTTTTTTACACAGAAATTGTTAAAGCATTGCTGCATTCATTTATCAGAATCTCTTGGCTTGAGTAGATTGAAAAGGCTGCCTACTGCTCTTTTTAATGTTACAGTGATTCCAATATATCACACAGGACAGCACAATGTTTTATTACAGGTCAAATCTACTTACCTCATTAACAATCAGGTCCCTAAGGATTACTCTGAAACTCTGCAGTTGCTGGTAATGTGTGGGTTTCTCATCCCCTTTCTGAACAACAGACTAGAAGTGGAAAGAGAAAGAGAAAGAGAAGACTATTAATGTACTTTATTCAGATGTGTTGTAAGGAAAAGAAAATTATCTGGACCAAAAGCTGACTCAAAGGAAGTTGCCCTCTGATCAAATTCTTAAATAAATAGCATCCAGTTAAGTTGGATATAATCTGTTCTGTAAGTAAGATTCAGACACAAGTAACAGTCAAAATTAACAATTATCCCATTTACATCTTTCAAGACACTTACCAGATAATCTTGAAGTCTGCCACATTTTATGTTTTTAAATAGTTTCTATCTCTAACTTTATGGCAAATAATAGTTAATTTACTTTCAATCAACCCAGGAAGCATTTCATTATTTCTCAAACTGGAGAACTGAATGCTAGACTGGCATATGAATTAAATATTTTTTTCTTTTTATCCACACTGAATTTTTTCAGGGTTCATACTGAAGTGGATAAACTAATGATGCCCCCTAATTTCTTCTCAAAGTTTGATGAGATGTTCCGAAGCATAATGCTCTTTAAGTATTGCTTATAGAAAATCCTATTGCTAATGAATACCACAGAAAAACAAAACACCAACATGCCTAGTTAAGAAGTTCACTAAATATGACTCAGACTGAAGAGCCCTGGCAAGCAAAACTCCAAATGTGAAATCTTCCTTTTCGGCCACCCAGTTCCATCAACACAATTGGAAAACAGACATAAGTAATCAGCCATATTATCTGTCTTGCCAAGAAATGTTTGTACGTTGAACCTACAGTCAAGATGCTGTTTGGTGTACAAATACAAGCGCAAATCCCACTGTGAAAGCAGGAAACACCTCACTCTTAATCGTCTGCTCCTTCAAGAGCAGCAGCAGTGAGGACATCCGGGCACCTGTCACTTCAAGCTTGTCTAGTCTTTCGGTCAGAGGCTATCACTGCTGTTGTGTTGCTTGCAAATGGTGAACAACATTCACATGACAGCTTATTCTTGGCAAAAAACAAAACCAAACCAGAAGGGTGGAAAGTGTGGCTTTCAAGTGCTAGATTTTCAGAGGAAGTCACCATTGTGAAAAACATTTGGCCTACCAGTGATAAATTGGTGGGTGGGCAGGCTCAAGTTTGAAGCTTTTCCTGTTTATTGAGCACAGAAACCTGGTATCAACAATAGGAAGGTTTGCAGAGAAAAGCCTCTTAACTTTTGCCAGTGTATTGTTAGCTCAGTGTATCATCTCAGGGATCCACTGACAAGCCACTCATGCAGCCGGAGTATTAATAACTAACCTGCATCCTGTCCAACTAAAACACAAGGCAGTTCAACACAATCAGCGGGAAAGGGAAGGACGGGGGTGGGCTGTCTTTCTCAAGCACACTCCTCCATCCTTTCTAACCCAGGATCGCTCATCAGGAACCAAAGCCTCAAGCTTTATTTCCACACTTTTCTCTTTAGAAAAAGCTCAGTCTGACGTAATGTGCCTGACTCCTTACTAGTTCCCCTCTCAGAGGTAGGCAACGCCGATTGCCTTAAGGGCATAGTCGGACGCATTCATTCATAGACATTCTCTCAATTAGCGTATGGGAGATTAGCCGAGAGGTTGACTGAGTCGGTCTCGATTTAACACTAGGGGCTTGGGAGCAGCCCAGCGCTATCCGATTCCTACCCCCACCTTGCTTTAAAAGGAGAAGGGAAGCGGCTCTTTTATTGAATGTATATTACCGTCTCATCTACCGTCCTGTCAAACAATCTCTTTGGGGAGATTAGGTCCAATTTTCCCTCCACCTCCTTTCATTTTTAAACTAACGCCTCCACTAGGAAATGCAAGCGGTCGTCTCGTCCTTTAAGTATTGCGCTAGCCTGCAACTCATATAGGGCTAAGGGAGGACTTTCCGCCATGTGGTTTCCTATTACTATGTCTGGAAACTACCCGCATTTCCCACTTGGCCGGGAGCTAGTAAGTTTCTGCCTAGCAGATTGTCAACAGCCCGGCCCGCCCCTTCCACTCCCTCCCCCCCCTCAGTGTGCCCTGTGGAGGTTCCTGACTGCCACTCGCTTTCGTACACCAGAGAGGTGGAGTGTTGCGGCAGCAAATGGCGCCTCCGTCTTCTTCCTCACTCAGCCACTAGCCCTAATCCAGCGCGCGATCACGCAAGCCGCTTGCAATCAACGAGCTCACTAGCCAACTCCACCTCCAGCTGGAGAGGGAAGCGCCAGAGCGGGAACCCGTAATTGCTGGCGTTCAGCCACCGTGGGGTCCGGCCACACACTGGCTCTTTCTTCTCGGCCAAGGCCTACAAATGGGAGCTTGCCGTTGTTAGTTCCGCTGGCTGGCAGCGCCAGGCAAATAGGGCTGAGCGAGCAGTGGAAGGTAGGCAGGCCGGCCGGCCGGCCGGCCAACCGGCCACAGCGCACTCGAGAGGCGGCCGGGACAGGACACTCTGCTCCTCGATCTTTGAAGCAAATGTGACCAGCTGCTTCGCGCGTACGCGGTTAGGATTGCAAGAAGTTCAGTGCAGGCGGGGGTGGCTGGGTCAAACGACAAGGAAAAGCGTCTTTGTGCGAAACCTCGTCCGAGCTGCGGATAGAAAAAGCCGAGGCTTTTGTTTGCTCAGGCGGCCTCTCTCGGGCGCGCCGAAAATTGCAGCGCGAGTCCCGGGAGATACTGCCTTTGGCTTCCTTCCTGCCTGCCACGCAAAGGCGGCTGTGTGCGCCAGAGAGATAATCCCCGGCCACTGTGCAGCTGTCACACATGCCAACTGTCCTTGTCAAGGGAGGACAGCCCCGCTTGCTCACTCGCTTTGCAAGGCAGCCTGCTTTTCTCAAAGCTGTCCCTTTAGCAAGCAAATCGCACAGCAGGTTTCCATGGAGGTGGAAAGGGGGAGTGGACGAGAATGGTCGTATGATGAAACTCCCTCCTGTCGCTTGTGTGGCTGCGCACACACAAATCTCTTGTCATCTAGTAAATCTTCACCAAAGTTGTGTAGGGTCAGCGATTTATTCTCTGGCCAAAAATCCCAAGTGTAAACTGACTCAAAGGCTGGTATTTCCTCTGCTAGAACGACTTGAAAGAAAATCTTGGTGATCTCGAATTGTGCTGAACCGCACTCCAATTGTAAAGTCGTTACTTTTCTGGCATCCTCTTATCTAAATGCTAATGATAGGGTGGCCTTGCGTTTGGCAATCAAGGAAAGCTTCCCTGTGTGTAGGTAGTGCACGTGTGCATGCATGTATCTCTGTATGTGTGTGTGTGTGAGAGAGAGAGAGAGATGCACACACATATGTACCAGTGGTGAAATCCAATGTTTTACTACCGGTTCTGTGGGCGTGGCTTGGTGGGTGTGGTGTGGCTTGGTGGGCGTGGCTTGGTGGGCGTGGCAGGGGAAGGATATTGCAAACTCTCCATTCCCACCCCACTCCGGGGGAAGGATATTGCAAAATCTCCATTCCCACCCCACTCCGGGGGAAGGATATTGCAAAATCTCCATTCCCACCCCACTCCGGGGGAAGGATATTGCAAAAACTCCATTCCCACCCCACTCCAGGGGAAGGATACTGCAAAATCTCCATTCCCACCCCACTCCTGGGGGAGGGAAGATCGGAAGCCCCCTTCTCCCCA
>QLTV01000471.1:259994-275972 GCA_003457575.1 Thermophis baileyi
TTAGATGTCAAAAGGTTTTTGTGGCTCCCGGTGTTTTCTTTTCTGTGGGAAACGAGTCCAAATGGCTCTTTGAGTATTTAAGGTTGCCGACCTCTGACTTAGACTTATATACCGCTTTACAGCCCTTATATAGTGCTTTACAGCCCTCTCTAAGCGGTTCACAGAGTCAGCATATTGCCCCCAACAATCTGGGTCCTCATTTTACCCACTTCAGAAGGATGGAAGGCTGAGTCAACCTTGAGCCGGTGAGATTTGAACCGCTGAACTGCAGCTAGCAGTCAGCTGAAGTAGCCTGCAGTGCTGCACTCTAACCACTGCGCCACCTCGCACTGCTGGTTTTCCGAACTACTCAAAATTTCTGCTACCGGTTCTCCAGAACCTGTTAGAACCTGCTGGATTTCACCCCTGATATGTACATATCTTATAGAGATGCAAGGAACAGTTATACTGGTTTGCCAGGTGATGTCTAAATGCTAGTGTGAAGGTGCTTAGGGTAAACTTAACAGATTAACAGAGTTGGAAGGGACCTTGTAGGTCATCTAGGAGGCCCTACATCCGTGATGGCAGACCTATGGCACGCATGCCGGAAGTGGCACACAGAGCCATCTCTCTGGGCATGCGGAGCCGTTGCCCATTGCTCTTCCGGGTTCCGGCGTGCCAGCCTGCTGGTTTTCACGCATGTGGGAGTGCCGGAAACCGGAAGAGCAGCCGCCCGGTACGCATGCGCGCATTGGGAAGATAATCTTCCTTTTTTGGGTATGCGCATGCGTGCCAGCCACCTGGTCTTCCGGTTTCTGTGCGAAGACCAGCTGGCCGGTGTGCATGCACACATGGGAAACCAGAAGAGCAACGGGTGCGCGTGCCGAAAGACGCGGAGACGGGATCCCGGCGGTTGCTTCCTAGGGGAGCAGAGCTGTTGGCCAGAACAGGCGGGCCGGGGCTTCCCTCCCTCCTTGCCTGAGCGGGCTTTTTTTTTTTTTAATAAGTTTTATTGCTTTTGTTCTTTCAATATCTCATGTTGTGAGCATTTGCTTCCTGAGTTTTATACATCCATACAATAATCTTAACAATATATATATATATTTAAATCGTTACAATCATTATTATTTCATTTATAATACATTTCTCATGTTCTTCTCATCTTAATATCTATCTTTTAGTCTTTTCCCCTTCATATTTTATTTCTATTTTAACACTCTTTTCTTTCCCCTTTTTCCAACTCTTCTCCTTCCTTTCCAACAATCAAAGATGTGGTCTTTTCCCACTTTGTAAATTTCTAATATACATACAGTACATACATTTCTAACTGTAAAACATTTTACTTCCATTCTCCATATCATTCTTACTGTTTAATACAAGCTAATTTTATCTTCCTAAAAATTGATTCTATCACTTATCATTTTATCATTTCAAAGCTAATTTGTCTTTTATATCCCATACACATCACATTTCAAAATTACCAATTTTCATTTCATATTTCTACTATTATTTTATGATTTCATTTCTAAATACTAGTTCATACATGTATACAAGTTATTTTTCCACATTATAATTTTTCTATAATCATATCTTATATTCAAAAATGTTATTATTTTTACTCATGTCATCACAAAAAACAGCTTATTCAAAATTATTTAATTCTATTATACTAATTTAACATACACATTCTTATTCTTTTTTTTTTATCCCTTGACTTTTACCCTGTTCCATATTTTTAAACCTCTTTTCTTTCTCTTTTTGGGTTGCCTCCCCCAATTTTCTTTCAACTCTTCCTCTTCTATTCTTAATTCCATTTTTTTACAGTATTCTTTATCTTTGTCTCCTCTCTTCTCCCTTTGTTGTTTTATTTTGCTTTTATCTCTTCTTTTCAGATGTGTGCTTGAACCGCAAATGTAGCAATTTCTCTCTGGCTGAGCCATCTGCTTGCACAACTGTTCCTGTGTTGCAACATGATCCCAGCTGCTGAGTTTTGATTCAGTGCAGTCCAAATCTTCGAGTATTTCTCTCACTTCCATATGCTGTTCCTTTACAATGTCTTTGATATCCTGATATATCCATTCCATGTCTCTGTTTCCCCTTGTTATCATTTTTACAATCCAACCAAAATTCCAAGGAAAAAAATCAGGGGTTTAACCACCTCTCTTCCTTCTTTTGGTTTATTCCGTTTTAATCAGCAAAAACAAAGATTCCAAGTGCTGCACCTTTCTTTCCTTCTTTAAAATGGCGTTTGTGCTTCACGTTAGTATTATTCCTCTTTGTTGTTCTGCATTTTCCATTCCATTAAAATCAATATGTAGGTAAGCATTTAATAATCAATTTCATTTTAATAAGGTAGAGGCAACTTCCAGTTCAAATGTCAATATTTTTTCTTTAAAACCAAGTATCTTTCCAAAACCACATCTTCTTTAAAACTGCCCACAAAACTTTTTTTTTCCTCTCAGTTCTCAGGACGTTTTCTTCAAAATTTAATATGCTTGTCCCGCCGCTAACAAATAGCTTCCAATTTTTTTTCCCCTCGTATTTTTTGGGATCACTTTATTTTTTTTTCAAAGGCAACAGTCTCAGATTGCAAATCACTCACTTTTCCCTCCTGCTCTGTCTTGTTGTTCTAGTCTTCCTTCGGCTTTGTGGCAGACATGTTTGCTGCCTCTTCACCATGTCGTCAGCTAGGGGCTTTCCAGTTCAGGAGGGGGAGATGCGGCTCCCCTCTTCCTTCCTGGTGTCCCCCTTCACTTTGCCCCCTCTCCAGGGGGGCTTAGGTCCCAGTCCGGGACCTTCAGGTGTGGGAGTATTCGGAGCTGGCTGCAGAGCTCGCGGTCCGGCTTCTGATACCGCCAAAGGAGAAACCGGAAGTCCCCTGAGCGGGCTTCTTGTGTGGCCCCAGCCCTCCAGCCCGCGGCACTGATGCGAATCCGCAGTCTGGAGCACCTGGCTGGCACGGGCACCGCAGAAGAGCCGGACAGCCCCCGTGCAGCCCCCCCTCCTGCCACTTCTTACAGAAGAGCAGCAGCAGCGGGGAAGGGCAGGAGCGACCGGCCATGCTGGTGAGCTGGTGGCATCCTTGGATGAAAATCCTAAAGGGGAAAACAACTCAAGAAGCTTGGGAAACTCTGAAAAATATGACAATAAAAGCCCACTCCAGCACAGTACTACTGAAAATGAAAAACAAGAAATCCAAGAAGAAACCAGAATGGCTGCACAAAGATCTCTCTGATAAATTGAAAGAAAAAATGGACAAGTACAAAAAATGGAAAAAGGGACACATAACTAAGGCAGTATATCAGCAGATAGCCAGAATCTGCAAAGACGAAGTCAGGAAAGCAAAGGCTCAGAATGAACAAAGACTTGCAACTAAAGTCTAAGATAATTAAAAAGTTTCTTCTAACATATAAATAACAAGAAAAAAATTAAGGAAACAGTCAGTCCATTAAAGAAAGAAGATGGCAAGGAAATAACAGGCAGCAGAGAGAAAGCAGAGCTGCTTAACTCATTCTTTGAGTTAAAAAGAAACTATAGCCCAACCTATAGTTGATAAAGTAGACCATAACCTACTATTTGATAAGATAGAAAAATGTGGGTTAGACAGAATCACCACCAGATGGATTCGCAACTGGCTGACCAACCACACTCAGCGTGTAGTCCTCAATGGAACTGCATCTACATGGAGGGAAGTATGCAGTGGGGTATCCGAAGGCTCTGTTTTAGGCCCAGTACTCTTCAACATCTTCATCAATGATTTGGACAAGGAGATAGATGGGGAACTCAAATTTGCAATTTACAAACCTGCTGGCCAAAGCACTGGAAACTGAGAAAGACGAGATAGAAGAAAAGATCGATCAAATTTACAGAGTCAACTCAAGCTATGCAAGAAGACACAAAGTATCTAGGGAGGTCCATGTTAGATTTGTGAAGAGAACAATAAGGGATGAAATATTGAAAAGAGTGAGGGAAGAACCACTGCAATACAGAAAAAAGGAGATCACAGTGTTGAAACAGGTCCCTTGGAAGATAAGAGCTCTAAGAAAACAATATCAATTCTTGACCACAAAACTAAATGAAAAAGGAATAAATTTCAGATGGCTGGTCCCAGAAGGGATCCTAATTAACTGGAATTCCAGAAGATATATCGTGTTTCCCTGAAAATACGACCTACCCCGAAAATAAGTCCTAGCCTGATTTTTTGGGGTGCGCCTAATATAAGCCCTACCCCAAAAACAAGCCTTAGTGAAGGGATGGGTGTGACCAGCACAGGAGGTAGCCCGTCCCTTCCCCTGTCACCTTATGGCTGCTCGGCCCCTTAATCGGGGCCCACAGATCAGCTGAGCCAGCGAGGGCTGGGAGCTGCCTCTCGTTCTGTCTCTCCGGGTGCCTGGAGATGTTTCTGGTGCACTCTTGCCAGGCCCAGCCCTGCCCACGGCACCATGCAACCTCGCAGCTGAGGGCCCCTCTCTTCCGCAGCTCACCTTGTGACTCTGGAGCAGGTGGCGACCATGGTTTGGGCTCTGGCAGGCCTGGAGCTTGGGTCTTGCTCAGGCTGCTGCTACAATGAGGCAGAAAGCCATGCGGCGCGTCGGAATTGGCTCCCCCCCCCTCTACCCAGCTGCTGGGCCTGCTGCACCTGCTGCTGCTGGCCCTGCAGGGCCTCATCACCCTCCTGGCTGGGCTGCTCTCAACAACCCAGCTGGGCTGCTCCGAGGTGGCGCAGTGGTTAGAGTGCAGCACTGCAGGCTACTTCAGTTGACTGCTAGCTGCAGTTCGGCGGTTCAAATCTCACCGGCTCAAGGTTGACTCAGCCTTCCATCCTTCCGAGGTGGGTAAAATGAGGACCCAGATTGTTGGGGGCAATATGCTGACTCTGTGAACCGCTTAGAGAGGGCTGTAAAGCACTATGAAGCGGTATATAAGTCTAAGTGCTATTGCTATTGCCTGGTGTGGGGCAACTCAGCCCAGATCTCCGGAGCACCCTGTACGAGCTCCATGGCAGCCCTGCAGCGGGACGGAGGAGGGAGGGGGAGATCGCCATTTCCTCCTTTGCACCCCAAAACCCCATCTTCCCTGGCCATGGAGCCCCTGGCCTGCACCTCTCTTGCTGGAGCAAGACGCGCAAACTCAATTTTATCCACGGAGGCCTCCCAGTGCAAGCGTAGCTGCTTTTGCAGCCAATTGCGGCTGCAAAAGCAGCAGGAGGCCAAGCGATGCTCCCCATGCGCCTCGTGTCCTCCTTACCTAACGGTGATGGTCGCAGCAGGTAATGCCGTCCATGGAACAGCTGCCTCGTGGGTGCTGCTCCAGCCGCCACCTCCAGGAAGCGCGGCCGCTTCTGCAACAGGAGGCCAAGTGATACACCCCATGCACCTCGCGCCTCACGCTGGCTTCCTGAAGGGTACTGTAGCAGCAACTGTCCACAATTTTTTTACCGTTATTTCATCCCGACCCACATGGCCCAGTACAGTGTTAAAAGTTAACATTTCAGAAATGTTACTATACCTGCGGAGGTCACCTTGTACTACACTCTGCTGCAGCTTTGGAGCAAACCTCTGCCTTCCCTGAACAGGATTGCAAGACGAGGCTCCGAAGCCATGGAGGGAGCATTTTTGGATGTGCGTCTGTGTAGGGCTCCTCTTTGAAAGGATGATCGAAAGGAAAATCCCCCCCCTACAGATCACTTTCTGAAAGAACAATCAGCAGGAAAATCCCCTCCACCCGCAGATCACTTTCTGAAAGTTTTCCTCACCCTGCCCACTTCCAATCTTTCTCCCTCTCCCACATGTCAAGAAAAATCAAACTCTGATGGGGGTGATTTTCCTGTGACTACGGTGTTAAAAGTTAACATTTCAGAAATGTTACCTATGGAGGTCTCTTTCAATCTGCGGGTGGGGGGGCGAATTTTCCTGCCGATCGTCCTTCCAAAGAGGAGCCCTGCACAGACGCACATCCAGAAATGCTCCCTCCAGGCTTGCAATCCTGTGCAGGGAAGGCAGAGGTTTGCTCCAAAGCTGCGGCAGAGCGTTGCACAAGGAGAACTCCGCAGATACGGTAACATTTCTGAAATGTTAACTCTTAACACTGTACTGGGCCATGTGGGTTGGGACAAAATAACGGTAAAAAAATTGTGGATAGCTGGTGCTACAGTACCCTTCTGGAAGCCAGCGCGAGGCACAAGGCGTGTGTGCCATGTCACTTGGCCTCCTGCTGCACAAGCAGCTGCGATTGCCGGAGGCGGCGGCCAGAGCAGCACCCGCGAGGCAGCTGTTCTGTGGACAGAATTCCCTGCTGTAACCGTCACCATTAGGTAAGGAGGGCGCAAGGTGCATGGGGCGCGTTGCTTGGCCGCCTGCTGCTTTTATGGCCGCAATTGGCTGCAAAAGTGTCCATGCTTGCTGGAGACGGCGGCCTGAGTGGCACCTGCGAAGCAGCTGTTGCGACCCTTCAGGAAGCTGGCTCAAGGGCCACCCACGCCCCATACCAGTACATGGGGGGGGGGGAAATAAGACCTCCCCAAAAATAAGGCCTAGCGCTTATTTCAGAGGGGAAATTTTGAATTTTAGGAAGAGATTATATGCTTTGGTGATCATTTCCCCCCCTGTCCCTAGCAGTATTTTATCCAGTTCCAATTGTTTTTCATAAATACCATACTGTTCTAAATCTTTTTTGTATCTTGTCCTGATTTGGAGATAGGGCCACCAATCAATCGTTATTCCTTGATTTTTTAGTTCCTGATCAGATTTTAATTCCCCTTGTTCATCCAATAATTCTGTGTATCTCACCACCTTGTTTAAATCTAATATGTTTGGGTAAATCATTGCCTCCATTGTTGACAGCCAAATTGGAATTTTCATATAATGATTTTTCTTAATTTTTTCCCCAAATACTTATCAAGGCATCTCTCACTAAGTGCCTCTGGAAATATGAGTGGGTTTTGTTTTTCCCCTCCCAGAGGAATGCATGCCAGCCGAGTTGGAGGTCATGGCCCTCTAATGTTAATACCCTTTTATTGTTCAATTGAATCCAGTCTTTAAGCCACGTCACGGCTGCCGTGTGATAATAAAGTTCCCAGTCAGGGAGGCCAAAACCCCCTTTAGTTCTAGAATCTTGCAAGAATTTAAGTTTTATTCGGGCTTTTTTCCCCAACCAAACAAATTTTGTTATTATTTTATTTAATTGTTCAAAAAAGTTTTTCCCTAACTTTATTGGTACCATTTGGAAGAGATACAAAAATTTAGGTAATATATTCATTTTTATTGTGGAAATTTTGCCAATTAGTGATATTTGTAATTTCGCCCATTTATCCAGATCTTTTTGTACTTGTTGTAATAATTTATTGTAATTGTCCTCTTTTATCAAGGAACATTTCGCTGTTAACCAAATTCCCAAGTATTTCACTTTCTTGGCAGTTTGAATCCCCAATTTCTCTTCCAATTCCTCATTCTGCCTGTTAGTAAGATTCTTAGTTAGTATTTTAGTTTTTTCTTTATTTATTTAAAGCCCTGCTACTTTGCCGAATTCTTCTATTTCCCATAATAATATGGTTCCCGCCTCTAGAGGATCTTCTATGATAAAGGCCAAATCATCTACAAAGGCTTGTACTTTGTATTCTTCCTTTTTAATTCTCAATCCTTTTATTTCCTGCTTTTGCCTAATTTGTATTAATATTATTTCCAATGATAAGATAAATAAAAGGGGGGATAAGGGACATCCCTGTCTTCCCCTTTTAGTTATACTAAAATCCTCTGATGTTTCCCCATTTAATATTATTTTTGCCAATTGGTTGGAGTAAATCGTCCTAATCATTCCCGTAAATTTCCCCCCAAAAATCATAATATTTAATTGGTTAATAAGAAAATTCCAATTTAGATTATCAAAGGCTTTTTGATCATCAACAAATATCAGCGCAGCTTGCTTTCCCGAATGAGCCTCGTAATATTCCAATGTATTCATTATAATCCGTGTGTTGTTTCTTAGATGCCTATTGGGTAAAAACCCATTTTGGTCAGTTTGAATGATTTCGTTTAATATTTTTTTGACTCTTTCGGCAATTATTGTAACAAATATTTTATAGTCGGCATTTAGCAGCGAGATTGGCCTATAGTTTTTAATTTGCTGTTTGTATCATCTTTTGGAATAAACGTTATAAATGCCTCTGTCCATGACTTTGGTAATTTTGCCTGTTCTAATGTTTCATTGTATACATCCAGTAGTAGTATCTCCAGTGGCTCTTGTATTTCTTTATAAAGCTCTGTGGGAATTCCATTTGGTCCCGGAGTTTTATTGTTTTTTTGTTTTTGGATTGCCGCCTTCATCTCTGTCATAGTAATTTTGTCATTTAACATTTCCTTTGTTATGTCCGGTAGTATGGGGAGACTCCTCTCGTTTAGATACTTTTTAATATCTTCTTCCTCTATCTTCTCCTGACTATACAAAGTTTTAAAGAATTTTTGGGCGATAATCTTTTTCTCTTCCATCTGGTAACACATATTCCCCTCTTCGTCCTGTAATTGTTGTATTAATTTTTTTTCTTTCTCCTTCTTCAATTTGTAGGCCAGCCATCTTCCTGATTTGTTGGCGTGTTCAAAGAAATTCTGTCTCGTCGATCTAGGTTTTTGGGCCATTTCCTCTTGTGAAATTAAATTTATTTTGTGTTTAATCATTTCTTTTTCTCTTTTAATTTCCTCATTTTGGGAATCTTGCATCCTAAATTCCAATTCTTCAAGTTTCTCCTGTAGCTCTGTTGTTTCTTTTTTTCTTTATTCCTTCATGCCACATAAGCTATTGTTAAACCTCTAATATAAGCTTTAATTGTGTCCCATAAATTTTGTAGTGTTGTATGTTCATTTAATTTTCCTTCAAAAATAAATCTAACTCTTTTCCTATCCATTGGACATATTTTTTTTCTTTTAAAACCCTCTGGTTCATGGTCCATCTCCCTCTCTTTTTTGTTCTTACCTTCCATTTCACTATTAGTGGATTATGGTCCGCCCATGTATTTGATATTATCTCTACCTCCGCTATGTTGTTACCCAATTCCAAATCCATCCACACCATATCTATCCTGGACCATGAATTATGTGGATTGGAGAAAAAAGTATACTGACTTTTCTGCTGATTTAGTTCCCTCCATATGTCCTTTAAATTCAGTTCTTGTGCCATTTCGAAGAAGGTATTCAGCAATATTTTCCTCCTCTTCTTATTTTTTTTACCATTTGTGTAATTTTTGGAATCCACTACCGCATTAAAATCTCCTAATAAACTTATATTCTCCAGCTCTAATTCTACTATCTTCCTATGCAATTTATAATAATATTCCTTCTGATTAGTGTTTGGTGCCAATAGTGTGCGTTTTTGTCTTATTGTTACTTCAATTAATAGTGTTCTCCCTTCTTCGTCCACATATATCTGTCTTGGTTTTAGCCATTCTTTAATGTATACTGCTATACCCCTCTTCTTTTTCTGTGCCAGAGCCAAATGAAGTTTCCCTATTTTTGGAGATTCTAGGATGCCACCTTGCTGGTTTTTGATATGTACTTCTTGTAGACATGTAATATCCATGATTTGTTTTTGTAGTTTAGAGAGTACTAATTTTCTTTTAACCAGAGAGTTCAATCCATTTATGTTAATTGATATTAACTTAATTTCTTCTTCCATATTATTGTTTACTGGTAGTCCTCGTTCCTCTCCTCAGTCTTATCTCCCATTGTGTCCTCGTCCTCGCCCCCTCTCTTTCCTGATGTTCTCTTTCCGTCCTCTCTCTTGCTTCTTGGTCCACCTCCTTTCCTTCCAATTGTTGTTCTTCCTGGCTTTTACCATCTGTCTCTTCTCCACTATCCTGTTCCTCATCTGCTGCTATGTAATGCTCATAAAATTCTCGGGCTTTATCCAGGGTATCAATTCTAATTTTTTTATCCTGCCAAGATACCAACATACCCTCAGGTATAAGCCACCAAAACCTCGCTGCCGGTTCGCTCCCTCCCATGCCGCATGGGCGCGCCTTGTGGGCGCGCCTTGTGGGCGCGCCTTGTGGGCGCGCCTTGTGGGCGCGCCTTGTGGGCGCGCGTGCGCATGCGCAGCAACAAAAAAATCTGAAAAAATAAAATAAAATAAAGCCGAAAAAAAGATGGCAACCACATGCACAGTGCCAGAAGTCGGCTTCTGCGCATGCTCAGAAGGAAAATAAAAATTCAAAAAAATTCAAAAAAAAATTCAAATTTTTTTTTGAAAAAAATTCAAAAAAAAGATGGCGGCCCCCACGGACTGGCACTGACCGATCTGGTTTGGTGACATCATCGTGACATCACCAGTGGGCCACTACCGGTTTGGGAAAACCGGTCTGAACCAGGAGGAACCTACCCCTGACCGAAACATTGTCTTATACTTAACAAGTGAAGAGAGAAAGTGGTAGTTCCGCCTTTGTTCTCTAATTCTTCTGGGTATCTGCTTGAGGGTTAGAATTTCTTTCCCCTTATAAGTCAACGGATCCTCTCGTGTCCTTCTATAGATTTCATGCCTATTTTTTTTTTTTTTGCGAATCTCACATGCACTTCCCGTGGTAGCTTATGACGTCATGCATACTTAGTATGGACTCTGTAAATTTCATCAATACCATTCTGCATTTCCTGTTTATCCATCTGCAATGCATCAGCCAGCAATTCTGTCATGAGATTCACTAGATCTTCCTCTTTGTTCTCTGTTATATTTTGAAATCTCAAGTAAAAAGTCGATTTTTCTAATTCAAGATGTATTATTGCCTCTTCCAGGTCTCTGTTCGCTGCCATCAGTCTTTCTTCCATTGCTTCCAGTTTCTTTTCTGTTTGCTCTGTTCTTGCCTCCACTATGTTTATTTTCTGTTCATTTTTGGCAATTGACTCCTGTATTTTTCCCATTTTGCCATCTAGTTTCCGTATATCTTCTTTCACTTCACCCATATCACTCTTCATTTCCTCATGATTCTTAACTATTAACTCTTGCGTTTTCAGCATCACTTCTTGGATCATATTCAACGTCGACTGCATGTTCTGTAGATTCAATGAGGATCCTGATTTCTCACCCCCCAACATGTCTCCTATTGATCTCTGCCCCGATGGTGAGGCTGTCATTGGCATACTTTTCTTTGCAGTTTTGGTGATCGTCGTCGTGCTTGTCATACTTAAATTCTTAAAAAAATTCTTCCACAATACCATAGATTGCCTATTCTTTAAGTTCTCAGGAATCCTCTTTCCTTGTAAGTGTTTCTCCTACTCTACACACTCGTCGTATGTCCGTTATTATTTTTTAAAAAATAGATATAGTACATTATATTATCCTGTCTTAAGCCTATATAGCAATAATTACCTTATAAATTACTCCTTAGTATAGTTCAAATGTAATTAATTAATTAGTAATTAATATTATAACCCAACAATTCTAATTACTAATAGGAATATCAATTCTAATCTAGTTACGTTTACAAATACACAGTCATATAAGTTATAATAATTAGAAGTATCATGTTTTAAATATGCATAGACATATATTAAATAAATAAAATATTTATAAATATATATAAAATGTTGATTATATAAAGCTGAGGGTACTATACAAAGTTCACAAAAATATTACCTCTTAATCTAGTTATAAATTCATCTATTTGTAAATATATCCAATATATATATTTGTATATACAGTATGTCATAGAAGTGAGTACACCCCCTAACATTTTGTAAATATTTAAGTATATCTTTTCATGTGACAACACTGAAGAAATGACACTTGGCTACAATGTAAAGTAGTGAGTATACAGCTTGTATAACAGTGTAAATGTGCTGTCCCCTCAAAATAACGCAACACACAGCCATTAATGTCTAAACTGGTGGCAACAAAAGTGAGTACACCCCTAAGTGATAATGTCCAAATGGGGCCCAAAGTGTCAATATTTTGTGTGGCCACCATTATTTTCCAGCACTGCCTTAACCCTCTTGGGCATAGAGTTCAGAGCTTCACAGGTTGCCACTGGAGTCCATGATGACGTCATGGAACTGGTGAATGTTAGAGACCTTGCACACCTCCACCTTCCATTTCAGAATGCCCCACAGATGCTCAATAGGGTTTAGGTCTGGAGACATGCTTGGCCAGTCCATCACCTTTACCCTCAGCTTCTTTAGCAAGGCAGTGGTCGTTTTGGAGGTGTGTTTGGGGTCATTATCATGTTGGAATACTGCCCTCCGGCCCAGTCTCCGAAGGGAGGGGATCATGCTCTGCTTCAGTATGTCACAGTACATGTTGGCATTCATGGTTCCCTAAATGAACTGTAGCTCCCCAGTGCCGGCAGCACTCATGCAGCCCCAGACCATGACATCCCCATCACCATGCTTGAGTGTAAGCAAGACACACTTGTCTTGTACTCCTCACCTGGTTGCCGCCACACACGCTTGACACCATCTGAACCAAATAAGTTTATCTTGGTCTCATCGGACCACAGGACATGGTTCCAGAAATCCATGTCCTTTGTCTGCTTTTCTGCAGCAAACCGTTTGCGGACTTTCTTGTGCATCATTTTTACCGTTTGCGGGCTTCCTTCTGGGACGACAGCTCTGCAGACCAATTTGATGCAGTGTGCAGCGTATGGTCTGAGCACTGACAGGCTGACCCCCCCTTCAACCTCAGCAGCAATGCTGGCAGCACTCATACATCTATTTCCCAAAGCCAACCTCTGGATATGATGCTGAGCATGGGCACTCAACTTTTTTGGTCGACCATGGCAAGGCCTGTTCTGAGTGGAACCTGTCCTGTTAAACCGCTGTATGGTCTTGGCCACCGTGCTGCAGCTCAGTTTCAGGGTCTTGGCAATCTTCTTATAGCCTAGGTCCGTGATGGCAAACCTATGGCACGCGTGCCGGAAGTGGCACGCAGAGCCATTTCTCCGGGTACGCGGAGCTGTCGCCCCTTGCTCTTCCGGGTTATGGTGTGCCAGCCAGCTGGTTGTCATGCGCATGGGCACACCAGAAACCAGAAGAACAGCCGCCCATTGTGCATGCACGCTCCAGGAAGATGATCTTCCTGTTTCCAGAGTGCGCATGTGCACCGGCCAGCTGGTCTGGTTTCTGGCACTCCTGAGAGTGCGAAGACGAGCAACAGGCGCGCGTGCCAAAAGACACGGAGAGGGGATCCTGGCGGTCGCTTCCTAAGGGAGCAGAGCAAGGTAAGCTGGGCTTCCCTCCCTCCCTGCCTGCGCGGGCTTCTTGCATGGCCCCAGGCGGTCCGGAGCACCAGTGGACGAGCAGCCGGTGAGGGTGGGGTGGTGGTGGTGGGCTACCTGTGCAGATGACCCTGTGGCCTGGATCCTCCCCGCTGGGAGCCGCCGTTCCCTGGCCGGTGGCAACGCTCTCTGCCCTCCCATCTCGGCAGTGCCATGCGCCAGCTGGAGAAGCTCCGAACGCGTGGCCATGCCTCAGCTCCTCCCCGCTGGGAACCACCATTCCCCGGCTGGCGGCAGCACTCTCTGCCCCCCCACCTCGGCAGCCACCGGCCGGGGAACAGTGGCTCCCAGTGGGGAGGAGCCGAGGCATGGCCACGCATTCGGAGCTTCTCCGGCTGGCGTTGCTTATGCCCTTCAAGCACAGCCACCTTAGGATGGAGAGCCCCATGCGCTGAAAGTAAAGCGCGACCTCTTTTTCAGCTACAGCGAAAAAGCCAGAGTCAAAAGAGGTGCGGGGGGCAACAGCGAGGGTTCTGCGAGCGAGGGGGGTGGGGGGAGCAAGAGCGAAGGCAGGGGCTAGGAGCTGCACGTCCTCCCAGCGGGAGGTGGGAAAGGTTTGGCGGGCACTGTGTGCGGCTCCTCCCTCTGCCTTCCCGGCCGGGCTCTGCAGCTGAGGGGCGATGGAGCAAACTGCGCATGGCTGGTGGCATGGCTTTCGCCCGTCTCCTTCTGGGTGCAGTGCTTCTGCTTCTCGGGCCGCTTTCCGAAGCTGGCAGCTCTGTGGCCAGCCGCTCCGCTTCTCTGTCTTATTTGTCGGCGGCCTCTTGGGCTCTGCTGCCGCCGCACTCCTCGCCGTTCCACCCTCACCAGGCCGGCCGGCGGCAGCTCTCTCTTCCCCCCACCTCAGCAACGCCAGCCGGAGAAGTTCCGAACGCACGGCCATGCCTCGGCTCCTCCCTGCTGGGAACCACTGTTCCCCGGCCAGCGGCTGCCGAGGTGGGGGGGGCAGAGAGCGCTGCTGTTGGCCAGGGAACAGTGGTTCCCAGCGGGGAGGAGCCGAGGCATGGCCACGCATTCGGAGCTTCTCCGGCTGGCGGTTGCTGGGGGGGGGAGAGAGAGAGCTGCTCCGGCCGGGGAATGTTGGAACCCATCAGGAAAAGGAGCAGAGCTGCCAGCCATCCTGGGGCTTCCCTGTCTCCCTGCCCAAGCGGGCTTCTGCTGCGTCCCCAAGCCTCTGGTGGGGAGGGAGGGAGAAGCCCCAGACCGCTGTTCCTGCCCCCCCACCCCCTTGTGCTTGGCGGTGGCTGTTCTCACACTGCTGTTTCCACGGCGGGTGCAGGAACAGCGGGCTGGCGGAATGGGACTGTTCATCTCGTAGCCTTCCTCCCTCTTTCTCTCTCTCTTCCCCCCCTGCCTCCTCTCCTCTCCCCCTCCGCTTTGGAGTACGGATAAAGAGGTGCCCTAAAGCATGTCCTAAAGCGTGGAATTCTGCAATTCGATTCCTGATGAGGAATCCTGATGATTCCTCATCAGGAATCTGATGATGATGATGATGATGATGATGGGAGAAAACTTTTAGAAAAACTCAGGACTTCTGGAAGAAGCAAGTTTTTTTAAAAAGCAAAAGTGTTGCTTTCACTTCTTCTGTGGATTTTAGTCCCAAGAAAATGCCACTGTCCCTTTTGAACAGCTTGGAAAAACCTGGGATCAAACATAACCTCCGAGTCCCATCAAATCCTCAAAAACAAAATAATAAAAGAAAACCCAAAAGGGGGGGAGGAACAAGCCCACGATAGAGGAAATGGCGGGGGTGGGGGTGGTGGGCTTCCCCTACAGAATGGGTGTACTAGATGGGTGTATCCCTACTAGAAGGGGCGATTGCGGGCATTCCACTGGACAGAAGGCGCATATTTAGGTCGGATCCCGAAGCACCCTGACTTTCTTTGTGGCGCGTGTGTCCATCTCGTTCCTAGATTCACACGCAGCGGGGAGAAGCTACGCGCGTTGAATCTGCTCAGGAGCGCGCACACACACACACACATTCCACAGATCTTACATGTTCACGGAGCATCGTGATATCGCTCAAAAACAAAACAATAAGAAAAGAAAACCCAAAAGCGGGGGGGAGGAACAAGCACACGCTAGAGGAAATTGTGAGGGCGGTGGCGGTGGGCTTCCCCTACAGAATGGGTGTACTAGATGGGTGTACTCCTAATAGAAGGGGTGATTGCGGGCGTTCCAGTGGACAGAAGGCACATATTTAGGTCGGATCCCGAAGCACCGTCTCTGACTTTCTCTTTGTGGTGCGTGTGTCCATCTCATTCCTAGATTCACACGCAGCAGGGAGAAGCTACACGCGTTGAATCTGCTCAGGAGCGCGCACACACACACACACACACACACACATTCCACAGATCTTACATGTTCACGGAGCATCGTGATATCCCCCCCAATCTTTCCCACCCAAAAAAAAGAAAAGAAAAAAGAAAAGAAACTACGATGACAAGGTTACGACTTTCGAGGAAAGATTACGCCTTTATTTTATTTTATTTTTGCCAAAGGAAGAAGCAAGAGAGGGAAAGAGGGAGGGACTGGGGTTGATAGGCGGGTTAGGGGCTCCGGTCGGACAGGGGCAACCCTTCCAACCGGCGGGGATCTGGAACGGGGGAGAATTGGCCGTCTCTAGCCTGTTGCCCCGCCAGCAGGACCACCGGAGTGAGAGGCACGGGGGCTGAGCGTCACCTGGGCTCTCTTATTGATCCTCGAAATCCCCCCTCTTTTTTTTTTTTTTTTCACGTCTGTTCTTGTCA
>QLTV01000471.1:284448-300490 GCA_003457575.1 Thermophis baileyi
TGGAGGTTTTGAAACATTGTTAGCATCAAGTAAATATTTTCTAGGGATCCAACCTGGCCTAGTGGTTAAGGCATCAGGCTAGAAATCGGGTCCATGAGTTCTAGTCCCACCTAAGGCACAAAACCAGCTGGGTGACCTTGGACTAGTCATTGCCTTAAGGCAGTGATGGCGAACCTTGTACACACCGAGTGCCCAAACTGTGCGCGCGCGCATGGCCAAACTGAAAAGTGTGTGCGTGCGCAACAATGCACACATGCACAAACATCCCCACGCCCCACCCCCCACGCATGCGCAGCAGAGACCCGAAGACCAGCTGGCCAGCGGGAGGCACGTGTGCATGCATGGCAGAACTGAACTGGGGCGACAGCTCGCATGCCCACAGAGAGGGCGCTGCATGCCACCTTTGGCACGTGTGCCATAGGTTCGCCATCGTGGGTATAGGGTTTCCTGCTTAAGCAGGGGGTTGGACTAGAAGACTTCCAAGGTCCCTTCCAACTCTGTTATTCTATAGCACAAGTTAATGCAAAAACTATTCAGAGAATAATTTGTTAAATATTCCTGAGGAAGGGATGTTTATTAACTTTATGTTTATTAACTCATGTGCTGCCCAGAGGTGGGTTCCTCCCGGTTCGGACCGGTTCGCCTGAACCAGTAGCGACCCACTGGTGACATCATGATGACATCACGGATCCGGTTTGGTCGATGCTGGTCCGTGGACGCCGCCATCTTTTTTTTTTTTTTTAATTTTTTTTTTTTATTTTTTTTTAATTTTTTTTTGGTTTTTTTTTTCTTCTCTTTTATGCGCAGAAGCCAGGTTTCTGGCACTGCACATGTGTTGCCATCTTGTTTTGGGCTTTTTAAAAAAATTATTTTTTTTTGTACTGCGCATGCGCGCGCGCACAGCATGCACACGCCCACGAGGCGCAGCAAGGCTAACCACAGTAAGACAAGGTGGCAAGATGTCGACAACTGCAAGCATGGCTGGAAAAAGGCAACGCTTGTTCCTGACACGTACCCTCCCCTCTCTGTTCCTCTCTCTAAATCTTATTCCCCAGGTGAGCCTTGTGACAAGGGGTGGGGCACCCCCCCCCCAACCATTTGATTTGGGCATTTCTCAAGTTAAACACAATGCAAAATAAGAAAACATATGGAAAGACCCAAGGGCAGAAATAGCCCCAGAAAGGGGAGAGACTTTGCTATGATTATGCAGTTTGCTAAATCTTGTATTGTAGAATGGAACTTACATTAACATGCAATGAGGAAAAATGGTGTGCTGAAGCAAGGATACATCTGAAAACACTATTGAAATGGAAGAATTCAGATATGCTCCTTCCTCATCCTCAAATAAAATACTGAAGCTCTCCTCTTTATTGGAAAAGATTATTTCAAAACTAGGGATGGAAGAGTTGATATTTAAGAAAAAATGTTATAATGCAAAGACTGAATGCTGAGAGAGAAATAGTGAATATTAAGTCTGGTACTGTTCAGAAGCATCTGGAAATAACTGCACCATACAGGATTCCTGAAACACATCTTTAATCTTTTATCACAACACCAAGAATCTTTTGCCGCATATTTCTGCTCTACCTCCATGAAGTTGCCTTCATTTCATCCCCAGGATATATGCAAGAAAGGCTTAAGTTGTTCATAGCTATTCCAGTATTAATGTTTCTCCCCTTATTCCAAGATTGACCAAGAGCAGGGTCATAGTGTTTAAAATATTCATTCATTCATTCATTCATTCATTCATTCATTCATTCATTCATTCATTCATTCATTCATTCATTCATTCGGCAACTTGCAATTCTTGTCACTTTGTAACCTAATCAGGAACCTGGCAGTAGTTGGAACAGAGGCAAGAGAAGCAGCACAGGGATTAGCAATGAGAGTTATGTATTGGGGTTGTTTTCTGTTGACTCAATGATGAGTGAATAGCACTTTAAAAGTAGATGAAGATTCTAAAAAACCTCTCCATTCAATATTTAAGTCTGATATTTATAATAGTAGTGTGAGAAGTAATCAAGCACCCCCCCCCGAGAATGAAATATTTTGGGGAATAATTTCTTCCAACCACCTCCGAATTTTAGACCAATATTTCCTTGTGGAAGGGCACATTCACCACATATGATAGTATGTTCCAGATTTGTAATTGCATCTCCAACATTTGGGGGATAAATTTGAAAACATTTTGGCCAATCTCACTGGGGGTAAATGCCACCTATAAAACATTTTGTAGAGGTTTTCTTTGTATGTCACCGCTGTCGTTAATTTGTAGTTCTTTTCCCAAAGTTTGTCCCATTGTTCTAATTCTATATTATGCCCAAAGTTCCTGGCCCAGCTAATCATCATTTCTTTTACAGTCTCTTCCTCCATTTTATATCTTAGTAAAAAATTGTACAGTTTTGTAATCATTTTCTTCTCCGTTCCTAGTAAAATTTTATCTAATTCCAATTGTTTCACGTAAATGCCATATTGTTCTCGATCTTTTTAAAATCTTGTTTGGATTTGTAGGTAAGGCCACCAATCTATATTTATTCCCTGCTTTTTCAAATATTGAATTGGTTTTAAGTCTCCTTTTTCATCTACAGTAGGAGCTCTGAGTAGCTTACCATTTTACTAAGATCGATGCTGTTTGGGTATATGATTGCCTCCATTGTTGAAAGCCAGTTTGGAATTTTTGTATAATGTTTTTTTTAAATCTTTATCCAGACATTAAACAGAGCATCCCTCACTATATGTCTTTGGAAATACGAATGTGTCTTATTTTTTCCGTCCCAAAGAAAACCGTGCCAGCCTAATTGGAGGTCGTGACCTTCTAACGCTAATATTCTTTTATTTTTGAGCTGAATCCAATCTCTAATCCATGTCAAAGAGGCTGCCTGATAGTAAAGCTCCCAATCCAGGAGTCCGAAGCCCCCCTTCCTTCTGCTATCTTGCAGGAGTTTAAATTTAATGCACAGTTTTTTTCCCTGCCCATACAAATTTGGATGTTATTTTATATATTTGATCAAAAAATTTCTTCTCTAATTTTACCAGAATTGTTTGAAAAAGGTATAACAGTTTGGGTAGTATATTCATTTTAATCGTCAAAATTCTGCCAATTAATGATATCTGTAATTTATTCCAATTTTCTAGATCTTTTTGTATTTGTCTCAACAGATTGTTATAATTGTCTTCTTTTATTGTACTACATTTTGCCGATAGCCATATTCCCAAATATTTAATTTTCTTAGCTATTGAAATTCCCAATTTCTCTTCTAATTCTTCATTTTGTCTTTTGGTTAAATTCTTGGTTAGTATTTTGGTTTTTTCTTTATTTATTTTAAGCCCTGCTATCTTACCAAACTGGTTAATAT
The DNA here is from genome assembly GCA_003457575.1 of Thermophis baileyi. Classification (NCBI taxonomy): domain Eukaryota; kingdom Metazoa; phylum Chordata; class Lepidosauria; order Squamata; family Dipsadidae; genus Thermophis; species Thermophis baileyi. Next base: position 287,805 of record QLTV01000471.1, read on the forward strand.
CTTGTAATAGTATTGGACCCATCTCTAATGGTTCTTCTATAATGAATGCGAAGTCGTCCGCGAAGGCTTGTACCTTATATTCTTGTGCTCTGGTCTTTAGTCCTTTTATCTCCCGGTTCTGTCTAATTTGTTGCATCAATGTCTCTATTGAAAGTATAAATAACAAAGGGGATAAGGGACATCCCTGTCTTACCCCTTTTGTAATACTAAAGCCTTCTGTTGTTTCTCCGTTTAATATTATTTTTGCCGTCCGGTTTGAATATATTGCTCTAATTGTTCTGATAAATTTCTCGCCAAAATTCATTTCTACTAATTGATTAATTAAAAAATCCCAATTTAAATTATCTAATGCTTTTTGCACATCAAGGAATATCAGTGCTACTTGTTTTTCTGAGTGTGTTTCGTAATATTCTAATGTATTCATTATCGTTCTTATATTATTTTTTATATGTCTGTTGGGTAAAAATCCGTTCTGATCTAAATGTATATTTTCATTTAATATATTTTTCATCCTTTCTGCCATTATTGTCATAAATATTTTATAGTCGGCATTCAGCAGCGAGATTGGCCTATAGTTTTGGATTTTTTTTCTTTCCGTATTATCTTTGGGGATTAAAGTTATCAGTGCCTCCATCCAGGATTTTGGTGTCTTAGCTCGCTCAAGGACTTCATTATATGTTTCTAGTAGTAGGTTCTCCAATGGTTTCTGCAGTTCTTTATAAAATTCCACTGGGATTCCGTCTGGGCCCGGTGTTTTATTGCTTTTTTGTTTTTGGATTGCCCTTTTTAATTCTGATATTGTTATTTTCTCATTCAATAGTTCCTTTGATGTGTCTGGTAAAGTTGGGAGATTTCTCTGTTGTAGGTATTTTTTAATGTCATCTTCTTCAATCTTCTCTTGTCTATACAAATTTTGAAAGTATCGTGTTGCTATATTTCCCCCACTCCTTCTGGTGGTGTATCACCCCTCCTTCATCTTCCAGTTGTTGTATTAGTTTCTTTTCTTTTTCTTTTTTTAATTTATAGGTCAACCATCTCCCCGGTTTATTAGCATTTTCAAAGTAATTTTGTCTGCTAGATCTGATTTTTTGGGCCACTTTTTCTTGTGTAAGTAAATTTAGTTTATGTTTAATTATATCTTTTTCTTCCTTAATTTCCTGGTTGTGAGGTTCTTTCTGCATTTTGTATTCCAATTTCCCCAATTTCTCTTGCAATTCTATATATTGTTTCTTTTTCTTTTTATTTCTCCGTATTGTATATGCCAATGTGAGGCCCCGGACGTAAGCTTTAGTTGTATCCCACAAGTTTTGGATAGTTGTTTGTTCATTCCAATTTTCCTTTAGGAAAAACACTAATTCTTTTTCTATGTATTCGACATAATTCTTTTCTTTCACCACATTTTGATTCATGGTCCATCTCTTTTTCCTTCTTTCCTCACTTTTCCATTTGACTATTAATGGGTTCAGATATTCAGTTTTATTTCTACTTCCTCTACATCTTTTTCCATTTCTGGGTCCATCCAAACCATGTCGATCCTGGACCATGAATTGTGAGGGTTGGAGAAATATGTATATTGATCTTTTTGTGGATTGATTCCTCTCCAAGCATCTTTTAAACTTAGCTCTCAAGTCATTTCAAAGAAGGTCTTTGGTAGTGTTCTCCTTTCATAATTCTTTTCCCCTCCTGTTTTGTAATCTTTTTTTGGGTCTACCACCACATTGAAATCCCCTATTAGACATATATTATCCAATTCCGATTTTACAATTTGCTTGTGTAATTTACTGTAGTACTCTTTCTGTTTAATATTTGGAGCATAGATAACTGCAATTAATACCCTTTTTTGTTTTATTGATATTTCGATCAGTAACATTCTTCCCTCTTCCTCTACATATATTGGTTTGGGTTTTAGCCAATCTTTTATATAAACTGCAATTCCCCTTTTTTTTGTCTCAGCTAAGGCTAGAAATAATTTACCTAATTTGGGGGCTTCCAGGAGGTTACCTTTCCCTTTTTTGATATGTACTGTACCTCTTGTAGGCATATAATGTCCATGTTATGTTTATAAAGTTTAGAAATTACTTGTCTTCTTTTTTTCGGTGAATTTAATCCATTTACCGGTATGTTAATCGATAGTAATTTCACTTCTTCCTCCATTCCTCTACTTATTTGTCGCCCTTATTCCTTTCCTTTGTCTTGTTTCCCTTTGATTTCTTGTTCTCGCTCCCTCTCTTTCTTGAGTTTCAGTATTGCTCCTCTCTCTCGTATCTTGTTCTAATTCCGTTTCCTCTGACTGTTGCTCCTCTTGGCTTTTAGTTTCCAGTTCTTCTCTACTGTCCAATTCTTCCTCTGTAACGCTCGTAGAATTCCTGGGCCTTGTCTATTGTATCGATCCTTATTTTCTTATCCTGCCATGTTATTAACATGCCCTCAGGTATCAGCCAGCGGAACATAGTTTTACTTTTTATTAATTGTGTTGCTAGAAATTGAATAACTCCTTCTCTTTTCTCTAATTCTTTTATGTATCTGTTTTAAGATTATAATCTCTCTTCCTTTATATGTCAACTGCTCATCCCTTGTTCTTCTGTACACCTCATCCCTGACAGCTTTTTTCGCAAATCTTATGTGAATTTCACGTGGCAGTCTATATCTTCTTGCATAGTTCATATGAACCCTGTAAATTTCATCAATATTGTTTATCAATTCACTTCTCTCCAATTGCAGGGAATCAGCTAATATATCCACCATTAATTTAGGTAGATCTTCTTCCCTTGTCTCTATAACATTTTGGAATCTCAAGTAGAAGGCAGATTTCTCTAATTCTAAGTGGGTTATTGCCTCTTCCAATCCTCTATTCACAGCTGTCAATTTCTCTTCAGTTTCTTCTAGTTTCTTTTCGGTTTTTTCTGTTCTTACTTCTATCGCTTTTATTTTCTGCTCATTTTTAGCTATTGATTCCTGGATTGTCTCCATTCTATTATCCAGCTTCTTTATATCCTCTTTTACCCCACCTACATCACCCTTCATTTCCTCATGATTATTAGTAATTGATTCCTGTGTTTTTATCATTAATTCCTGAATCATGTTTAATGAAGTTTGTAAACTTTGCAGGGTTGGTGCCGGTCCTGGTGCCGGTCCTGGTAGCAAAAAATTGATTTGAAACCAGAATTATTCCTATTAGGAATACTAGATTTGAAAATGAATAAGAAATTTCAATATATTACACTACATATACTCACTGCAGCTAGAATTACATTCGCACAATATTGGAAACAAAGTAACATATCCTCAGACAAAGTAGTAATTAGGAAAATTCTTGAATGTGCTGAGATGGATAAAATGACCATGGAGTTGAAAGAGAGAGACAATTTGGACTACTATGAAATATGGAATAAAGTGTACAATTGGCTCGAAAGTAGAAAATGATACAGTAATTGAGGAAATGTTAATTGGAGTAATTAAACAGCATTAAACTTAAAGATGTAAATATAAATGTAAATAAAATGTAGATATGAAAAATCAATATCTTTAGAATTGTTAAAAGATTTATTAATATAAGGTTACTATGTTACACTACTATCGAGAAGTAAAAGGAAGTGAAGGTATTATACAATAGAGAGGTACAAATGCAAACTATGTAAGTCGATATGGAAAGCTGTAAAATGTTCTTAAATGGTATGTACTGTTTTGTTATGTTATGTTTTGTTTTTTTGTTTTTGTATTTGTGGTTGTTTGTTATGTTGTTTTTTAATGAGAAAATTGTTTAATAAAAACTATTTAAAAAAAAGAAATATTTTGGGGAATATTAAAAGAATATTAAATTATATTTCCCCAAAGGAGAAATGGAGCAACATGTTCTTAAAGGCAGAAAGCAGCCCCAGTCTTTCTTAACAGCCTCCAGCAGATGCCTGAAGTCTTTAGAGATGGATATTTTGTGCCCATTAAGAAATCCAGATCAGCCTATTCACAAACAAAACCCCTTCAGCTCCAGGTGATGGTATTAAGAAGGACAGGACATGACCTTTAGGACATAATACGATTAACCCACCACCATTGAAATAGCAAGAGGCACAAAAGCCCCTTCATTGCACCATCCCAAGAACAGTTCAAACTTCAAAGTCACAGAAACCTATAAAGATTCATCCACTCATTCAATTTGTCAGCTGTCCCAGAATTGCATGCTGTGGTTCTGCTCAATAAACAGAGTCCTTCTTTCCAATCAGCCTCCATTTTATTTCCAGCACCTTTCGCCCTGCTAGAAACTGGATCAGATTTTTCTTCTAACAATTAGCATGCCAGATTGGATTCCAAGCTAACCTGAACTATGGACCTGGCCCAGGTAAGCCTCCACTTTATTATTTTTTTATTATTATTTATTAATTGTATTTCTATGCCACCCAACTCCCAAAGGACTCTGGGTGGCTTACAACAAGGTATAGAAAATACATTTAAAAACATCATAAAATATTTAAAAAACCAGTTAACAATCACATACATACATATCATTCAAGGCCGGACCTCGCAAATTGCGAGATCAACGGCCCCAAGCTTGCCGGAAAAGCCAGGCCTTCAATGCTTTCCGGAAGGCCAATAGGGTGGGGGCAGTCCGGATCTCAGGGGGTAGCTGGTTCCAGAGAGTTGGGGCAGCCACAGAGAAGTCCCTTCCCCGTGGGCCCGCCAGCTGACACTGCTTAGCTGATGGGACCTGGAGGAGACCAACTCTGTGGGATTTTACCGGTTGCTGGGAACTATGAGGTAAAAGGCAGTCTCGAAGATAACCTGGTCCTGAGCCATGTAGGGCTTTAAAGGTAATGACCAACACCTTGAATTGAGCCCGAAGACCAATAGGGAGCCAGTGCAGCTCGCGGAGGATTGGTGTAATGTGGGTGTATCTAGGTGCACCCACAACCACTTGTGCGGCTGCATTCTGGACCAACTGTAGTCTCCGAACACTCTTCAGGGGTAGCCCCATGTAGAGTGCATTGCAATAATCCAACCGTGAGGTGATAAGGGCATGGGTGACTGTGAGCTCCTGATCCAAGTAGGGTCGCAATTGGTGCACCAGGCGAACCTGTGCAAAGGTCCCCCTAGCCACAGCTGTTAGATGTTGCTCTAATCTTAGCTGTGGATCTAGGAGCACACCCAAATTGCAAACCCGTTATGAGGGGGACAATTTCCCTCCCCCCAGAACCAAGGATGGACAGTCGATACAGTCTTTAGGAGGCAGTACCCACAGCCACTCAGTCTTGTCCGGGTTAAGTCGGGTTAAGTTCCCAGTCCCCTTAGTTAATTAGGCAAACCCTCATCCCTTATTTGCCTTGGGCTCGTGTATATTTATCCCGGAGAAGGAGGTCTATATGTGTAGGGTTTCAGAATTGATTGTAGAAAGATGCTTTGAACTTCCCACAGATACCCAGATAGCATCTTTCCGTGCCTGCTTAAGTTATACATGTTTCCACAGGATTGCACTACTGTCTGGGTCCCCCAATCAAGACTCAACATTAAATTACTTAACCTCCAGACCGCTGAGAGGTCAAGTAGCACCAAGATAGAGGAATAACCCCCATCTCGGGCTCGCCAGAGATCATCCATCAGCGTGACCAAAACAGTTTCCATGCTATAGCCAGGCCTGAAGCCAGATTGAAAAGGGTCTAGATAATCCGTTTCATCCAATGATCGTAGGAGCTGAAGTGCCACCACTTTCTCTACAACCTTTCCCACAAAGGGAAGGTTGGAGACTGGACGAAAGTTCTTTAATTCTGCTGGGTCCAGGGAAGGCTTCTTGATTTTTCTTCCAACAGTAACAAGCAACATGTACTTTGCAACAACTTAAATAAGGTGCTTTTCCCCCCTGTTCATAAAAACCAGACCTCAGCTCTATTTATTGAAGAATCATTCTGAGTATGGTTTTCCTTCTGTTGGCAAAAGAGGCCCGAAGAGGAAAGAGAATCTTCTATTTCACTTATTGTATTTCACTTCATAGTGCATTTTTAAACAATTTGTTTTAGGACCGACGCATTCTTCATGGGATTTGCTGCGGGGGGTGTGTGTGTGCAGTTCTAATAATGGCTTTGAGTTAAACATCTTAGGAAGGTGGATAGAGGAAGCAGAGGAAAGAGAAAACTGCCTGTTATGCAGAGCTCCAAAATGGGTCAAGTTGCACCTCCAAAGAATTTCAGCTTCCTATTTTATTGTTATTGCTAGTCAGGCACTCCCTTGCTGATCTACTTGCTATACACCTTCCGATTTGAAACTTGGCAGATAATGGCGTGCAGTTCAAAGTCCCTTTCTTGCACACATGGATTCTTTATTCAGAATCTAGCTGCTCTCCGAGCGAAATAACCGGGCGCTTGGGCCATTTCTTTCAAGCCATTCTTAAGAATAGGCCGGCAATGGTGGTGGGTTGCTGTTCTGGCCTACAGTTACTAGAATCTTAACAGGAAGAGTGACACTGGGGTTAGCAGTGTCAACTAAATTCTTCCTGAAGCTTGGGAGTCTGATCTGGTCTAAGTACGTAACGTTGCACTGCAATCAGGAAGAATGTTTCAGGCGCCAGGTTGGTGGCCCAGTCTAAGCTGTCACCCGTCCACCCCGCAGCAGTGCAGGAGCTATCAAGTAGCCAAAGGTTGAGCTGACCCATTTGGCTGTTGTGGTTCTCATATCTCTTTCCCCTCCTTTACTGCCACCTGAGGGGCTAATTGGTCAGCTCTGCTGCTTCTCAAGGCTGCAGCTCCCACTCCACAGCGGCTCAGCATGTGACACATAATCACATACATGCACACGCACATGCTGTCCTCCTTAAAGCAGCTTCCTTGTTCGAAACACTAAGCTCCATCTCAGGGCATGCACCATCTGCCAGCCTGCTCCTGCCTCCGCCCCTCTTTGCCTGTTTGACAATGAAGTGGAATGCCCATGTGCAGACCTGCCGGATAGCATAGGGGAGGTCATGAATTGGAAGGTGGCTGAAAGTCCTTCCCCTGAGCAGAAGGACTTAGCTTTCCTCCTCCTCTCTCTCCTCTTGCAGCCTTTAAGAGGATCACATTCCTTTTAGGCTTTGCTCATGCTTTCAGCTCCTCAAGCCCACAGAACCGAGCTCGGAAACCTGCGAGGAGGCTTTCTGCAACAACAGTAATGGTATGTTTTGTGCTTCAATGCATGCCCTGTTCTGCTGCTTTGCCACTCTGCCGTTAGTACAGTAATTCTGTACCAGAATTAAGTCCACAAGAAATAAACAGATGAATGACTTCCAGTTTGGCATTGCTATGCGACAGTCGTAGGGAGCAGGGCTCCGTGAACCTAGGCTGAACTCTTTTTGTTGGGGTCACCTTGGAGGGGTGATGAAGACAGGAGGGACGCCTCGCAGATCGCAGAGAGTGGCAACTCTCCTGCTTGATCTGAGTCTTATCCTCTTATCCAACAACAAAGAAGAGAGACGGCCATTATGGCCGCTGTGAAGCTGGGACAACCGAAGAAAGAAATATGCTGGAGTGGTGTGTGAACAGTGGATTGGAGCTGGGTGAGATGATTTTCAACTTCTTTACCAGAGACTAAACCCCAAAGAAAAGAAATTTCGAAAAGATAGACTCTTTAAAGTGTTAAAAAAGTGGCGAAGAAAAAGTTAGAGAAAGATTATAGATCCGAAAAAAAGTGAAATCTAAGAGAGAATATAATTCTTAAAATACAGAAAGACTGGATTTGAATACTTTATTGGAAACATTTTGAAAAGGCATTTTAAAATGCTGGAAACACTGGACTGATTATTGGAAGAAACTGAAAGAAATTATTTGAAATTATTTGAAGGAAATTGGAATAGATTTCTAGCTGTTAGATTGGGTGCAACGTTGAAATTGTAGGAGATGGTGCCATCTGCTGGTGAAAGAAAGAAACTACACTATATTTTCACAAAGCTGGTAATGTTCTTGGAATAATTATCTGCAATATAGAGTGGAGATTAAAAAACATCTGGAAGACTGTTCTTTTCTCATGCATATTGCCTGATACCTATTGGCTTCAGGACTAAGGAAGAAAAATCTGAGACTTTGGAAGATTGCTAAATAGAGTGGTTCACAAATATTTGGAATTATCAGTGGAATTAAAGCACTGACTATGTGGCTGATGAAGACAAGGGAAAATCTGTTGGATCATCTAGGAGTATAAACATTGTCTGTTAACAGCATAAAGAGGCGAAGGAAGGAAAACTAAAAAAAAAGGTTTTTTGGAAAGCTTGGAAGGAGTAAACTATCTGGTGGAGGACTATAAAGGGTTCTTCGTCTCAGTCTTTTTCTCCATTTCTACTGTTAGTTCCTCCCTTTCCTGGGCATCTTGATCATCCCTTGTATAGCATTTTCCATTTTTCCCGTAATCTCCTTAAATCCTTTCTCCATAATGTCCTTTGTATTTTGGAAAAGTAATGCCATCTCCTTCAATGTTTCACTTGTTTCTTCCTTATAAAGCATCTTATTTTATTTTTTAAAAAATTCCACATTTGTTCCACAGTCCAAGAGCTATTTATTCAGTCCTTAGGTTGCCCTTCAAGGGTTGCACTAATCACAGTTCTTTATATCCCAAAGGTAAACAGTCAGTTCCATTTGAATAGTCCCAGAGGTTATCAGAAGTCTTTCAGGGGTCTCTTCAATTAAGTAGCTTGCTTATTTTCATATTGAAATCTCCAGTAGTCCTGGGGTAGTTGGGAATTATCCAGTAAATATTTTCACAGTCCTTCTCATAAGTATTTCCAGACTTGTAGTTTTTCTTTTTGTCAGCAGGTGGTGCTTTCAACTTAAATTTCAGTATTACCACTTGGCAATTGTCATTTTAGTTATAAATCAATTATAAAAGCAGAATAAGTTTTATAGGTAAATAATTCCAGCATTTTAAAATGCCTTCCTAGTACCGCGTCTTCCAATTTTCTATACATTTTAAAATTTATTATTTTTCTCTCTTGTGTCTTCCCCTGCCGGTCTGGTGTTTCTCAAAATGCTTAGACACTACTTTAACAAATAATTCTGAGCAAATAGTTCTAAAATATTCCTTGGGGTAAGTTTAAGGCAAAAAACCCCCTCCCCCACAGTTCCAGTCACTGTTCACCTACTTCGCTTCAGCATCAATCTTAGTTGTTGTTCTTTGGTTGTCCCAGCTTTGTGGCAGCCATCTTTAGGCCGGCCTCTTCTCCTTGCCGTGGCTGAGAGGGAAAAAGAATCCCGGGTCAGACAGGAGAGCTGCGACTCTCCTTGACCTCACAAGGCGCCCCTCTTTGCTTCACCGCCCCTACAAGGCGCCTTTGCTCCTCTCAGAGCCCACTAACAGGGTGAAGTCAGCACAGGGAACATGGAGACCCGTTCCTTGTGTCTGATATCGCCACAACGTCAACCGGAAACTCCGTTGCTAATTTTCTTTTAATGTGGATGGAAGTTTGTGCAATGATCTGAAATCTAATCATATGAAGATCAAACAAATCTCATGTTATTAAAAGCATCACACTTCTAGGTAGGTATGTATATGACTATAGTTTAAAAGTATTGACTGCATGTTCTAAAAGAGATAGTTAAAGTCTTTCTGAAATATATTGGAAGAAACATTTCATTGAAAGGCATTTGGTTATTACCTGAGCTCATCTGATTCCTTCAATCCTGCTATCACCTGTGCTTACAGTACACAAAGGAATAACATGTGGAATACACATGTCCTAACCCTAGCTGACAACTTTGTTGTCCAAAAGGTAGAGGAGGGAACTAGAGGGACAGCCATACTTGACTTAATTCTTACAAACAGAGAAGAAGTGATAGAGGAAGTTGAAACTGCAGGAACCTTGGGTGAGAGTGACCATGTCATACTAGAATTCAACATAATGCAAACACAAGCAATAGAACATATTGATACTAGAGTCTTAGATTTTAAAAGAGGTGATATTAACAAACTCAGAGAGAATTTGGGAAAGATACCTTGGATGAAAATCCTAAAGGGGAAAACAACTCAAGAAGCTTGGGAAACTCTGAAAAATATGATCATAAAAGCGCAGTCCAGCACAATACCACTGAAAAAGAAAAACAAGAAATCCAAGAAGAAACCAACATGGCTGCACAAAGATCTCTTTGACAAATTGAAAGACAAAAAGGACAAATACAAAAAATGGAAAGAGGGACACATAACTAAGGAAGAATATCAGCAGATAGCCAGAATTTGCAAAGATGAAGTCAGGAAAGCAAAGGCTCAGAATGAACAAAGACTTGCAACTAAAGTCCAAGATAATTAAAAAGTTTCCTACAACATATAAATAACAAGAAAACAATTAAGGAAACAGTCCATTAAAGAAAGAAGATGGCAAGGAAATAACAGGCAGCAGAGAGAAAGCAGAGCTGCTTAACTCATTCTTTGCATCGGTCTTCACGCAAAAAGAAACTATAGCCCAACCTACCAAAAACATAAGTGTAAAAGACAGACTAGAAATAAAAGTTAAAATAAGCAAAAAAATGGTAAGAGAACACCTGTCTGATCTTGATGAATACAAATACCTGGGACCTGACGGATTACATCCAGTAGTAGGTTCTAAATCCCGTCGCTACTGGTTTGCGTGCGTACTTGCGCGTGCGCCGCTTCTGCACATGCGCAGAAGCGTCCTGGGAAGGTGGCTGGAGCCTCCCTCCACCGCCGCTACTAGTTCGCCAAACTGGGCTGAACCAGGAGCAACCCACCGCTGATTACATCCCAGAGTTCTAAAGGAGCTGGCAGATGTCATCTCAGAACCACTGTAGCACATCTTTCAAAAATCCTGGAGCACCGGAGAACTACCAGAGGACTGGAAAAGAGCTGATGTGGTTCCCATCTTCAAAAAAGGAAAAAAACAGACCCAGGAAACTACAGACCAATCAGCCTAACATCAATACCCGGGAAGATATTGGAAAAGATAATAATTTAAAAAACCCAGATCTGCCAACATCTAGAAATGAGTAAAGTAATAACTAAAAGTCAGCATGGGTTTGTTAAAAACAGATCATGCCAAACCAATCTTATTGGAGGGAAGTAAGCAGTGGGGTACCACAAGGTTCCATCTTAGGCCCAGTACTTTTCAACATCTTCATAAATGAGAGGCAATAGAAGGGGAACTTATCAAATTTGTGGATGACACTAAGCTGGCAGGAATAGCCAATACCCTAGATGATAGGCTCAAGATTCAGATAGATCTTGACAGACTTGAACACTGGGCCCTATCTAACAAAATAAAATTCAATGTAGAGAAAAGTAAAGTCTTGCACTTAGGCAAGAAAAGCCAAAAGTACACATATAGACTGGGTGAAACCAGGCTTAATAGCAGTAACTGTGAGAGGGATCTTGGCAGGGGTGAAATCCAGAAGGTTCTGACAGGTTCTGGAGAACCGGTAGCGGAAATTTTGAGTAGTTTGGAGAACCGGCAAATACCACCTCTGGCTGGCCCCAGAGTGGGGTGGGAATGGAGATTTTGCAATATCACTGGAGGCTAAAACATATGATGAATGGTTGCAGGACCTGGGCATGGCTAGTCTAGTGAAGAGAAGGACCAGGGGAGACCTGATAGCAGTGTTCCAATATTTGAGGGGCTGCCACAGAGAGGAGGGGGTCTAGTTATTTTCCAAAGCACCTGAAGGCCAGACAAGGAATAATGGATGGAAACTGATCAAGGAGAAATTCAACCTAGAAATAAGGAGAAATTTTCTGACAGAACAATCAACCAATGGAACAGCTTGCCTTCAGAAGTTGTGGGAGTTTCATCACTGGAAGCTTTCAAGAAGAGACTGGATGCGATTTGTCAGAAATGGTGTAGGGTCTCTGTCATGCGCACAGTGAGACAACCCAGGAGCAAATACAGTAAACAGATGTTTGTATTTAAATAGTGGTTTTATCTACAAAGAATATATACATACACGTACTTTAGTCAGACCTCAAACAAACAGCAATCAGCAATTACAGCACGGAAGCACACACACACACAGAGATACACCCCAACAGGGCCTCTACTTATGACAGGCTCTTAAAGTGATATCAGCCCAAAAACCTTGCTGACTCATTCCTAGCATTACATCATCGTAGCAGCTGGTCAGCTGTTAAATCATTACCCTGACAGTCTGCTGCTTGAGTGGGGGGGTTGAACTAGAAGACCTACAAGATCCCTTCTAACTCTGTTAATCTGTTACTTCTGTTACATGCAATACATCATTTTTTTCAGGTGCTTTCTGGCTACATTTTGAAGTTCTTGTGAAAGTAAAGCAACTCATGTGAGGATAGGTTTAGTAAGCAAGAATGTTTGAGAATGATTTTTATACATACTATGTATGTATGTATGTATGTATGTATGTATGTATTTATGAGCAGTGTGATGGCCTAGAGGTGAAGACACTCGCCTCCCACTTGGAAGGTTGAGAGTCCAATCCCAGACAGTGGCAGATGTTTCTCCATCAGTGTGCAAAGAGAAAATATCTGCTGTGAACTCCTCGTAGGCCTCAGGAAGGGTATCTGGCCAGTAAACACTCAGCTCTACTCAGTCACCCAACTCCATCCTGAAACAAGGGATCAAAGTGTCATAAAAAGATGTCTGTCTGTCTGTCTGTCTGTTTCTCTCTTTCTCTCTCTCTGTCTCATTCTCTCTCTTTCTCTGCTCTCTCTCTCTCTCTCTCTCTCTGTCTCTCTCTCTCTCTCTCTCTCTCTCTCTCTCTCTC
>QLTV01000472.1:13345-26375 GCA_003457575.1 Thermophis baileyi
CTCACCTTGGGCCCCTGCGAGCCCCTTCCCCTCCCTTGCAAGAACCCCTCCCCCCCCGCCTCATACTGACCCCTGAAGCCCTGGGGCCAGCCACTGACCTATATAAAGAACCCCTCTCTTTTTTCTCTCTCTCCCCCCCCCAGGTCTGAGTGCGAATCGCAGCCGGGCTCTGCCTTCCTGGACGTGGAGAGCGAAACCCTCCTGGGCTGCCCTTTAAGGAGGGGGAAGCAGAAGAGCTTGCCTCCCCCCTCCCCAACCATTCATTTCGGGGCCGCCTTCGCCTGGCAGGGAGGTCTTGTCCGTTTGACCTTCCCTCTCCCTCCCTCGGCGTCTCTGGCCGAGGGAAGCCTGGCACCCCCCTAGCTGAGGAAGAGGAAGAGGAAGAAGAAGCCAAGGGGGGGGGCAGGTTGGCACTTTGGGGACCATGAAGAAATTTTTTGACTCTCGCCGGGAGCAGGGAGGATCCGGAGCCGGTTCGGGCACCCTTGGAGGCGGTGGGAGCAGCAGCACCGGGCCTGGCAGCGGATACGTTGGCCGGGTCTTCAACGTGGGGAGGCAGCAGGTGACGGTGGAGGAGGTAGTGGCAGAAGGTAAGCCCAGGTTGGGTCTTCCTCTCTTTCCCCCCCCCTCAAAGCTGCTTAGCTAATCCAATTAGGGGGCAAACAGGTTTAAATTTAATTTGGGCATTGATCTCCCACAATCCCGCAGTCTTGTTTTGTTGTGGAGAGATGCTGCTCCTGAGAGCGGAAAGCACCTTTTTTTAAATTAAAGTGTGTGTGTGTGTGTGTGTGTGTGTGTGTGTGTGTGTGTGTGTATAGGCATAGGCAGCAGGGGTCTCTCCAACCCAGGCAACTTTTAAGGTTTTTTGGACTTCAACTCCCAGGATTCCTCAGCCAGCTTGGCTGGCTGAGGAATCCTGGGAGTTGAAGTCCACAAGTTGCCAGGTTTGGAGACCCTCGGGGGAGGGGGGGGACAACCCAGCCTTGAGTTTCCAATCAACAGGCAGCCCTGAAACAGCCCCTCTGAGAACGTGCAGCCAATCGCCCCCCCCCAGCATTTTCTTCACCCGCGTAAGAATTTTACCAACCCCTCCCCCTTCCTTAATGGTGTTACGTAATGTGCTCGGCTTCGCTGATGCAAACACCGGTGAGAAAGCAGCGCGTTTCTTCTCCTTCTGGTGCCGCCGCTGTAAATAAAGGGATAATGAGATGCCTAGGTGGAATTTCCTCTCTGTATTCAGAGCGTTTGCTGCGTCACAAGGATAGGGCGGCCTGTTTGTCACCAGGGGCTCTAAAAGCTGGGGTTCTCTCTTAACCATGGCAAGGGCTCCCTAAAGATTGCACTCTGACCATGGGCTATGCAGAAAACAAAACAACAATCCTGGCTTACATTGGAGCTAAAACGCACTTTTCAGTTGCTTTGCCTGTAAAAGCTCAATTTTGTTTTCGTCCTTGGTTGGTTTATTAATCAGATTAATTTAGCCACTGGCGCTGGTGTTAGGAGCAAATTCCGCAGGGAAGAAGCAGGCTTGACTTTCCAGGTTCCTTTGTTTCTTGACGTGGTGATGGAACAGCATCATTGGGAGGGGGGAGGGGGAGAAAAGAGTTAAGGCTTATGCAATGCATCACAAATGCCCAGAGAGAGAGAGAGAGAGAGAGAGAGAGAGAGAGAGAGAGAGAGTGTTCCCAGTGTTGTAGAGAGAGAGAGAGAGAGAGAAAAAGAGGGACTTTGGCTTAGTGGAATGCCATAGAGATGGTCCTGGCTTCTTTAGGGATGGGCAGTTCTCTATCCTTCTTTTAGGGCCGTTCACTCCAGCATATATGAGATACCGAATGGTGCATCTTCTACCCTGGGCTTTGGAACGGAACCAGCTGGGATGGGTTCTGATTCTGACCGCAGGTTTCCGAGATGCTGCTGGTCAGGATAGATTGCCGCAGACATGACACAAGAGTACAGAGGGATCGGGCAAGCAGCCAGACCTCATCATGTCTCTCCCACTTGCTCCAACAATTATGGAGCCCGGACAAAATGCTGAGTCCCGAATTTACCCGGCCGATCCTGGGCGGGGTAAATTCTGCTGATTCGGAGGAGGTCTCACCTAGGCAGGGGTCTCAGGAGGGGAGCTTTTAGTGAGGTAGGGTCCTGCAGGAAAGTTAAAGCCGCCTTTGTGGTTAAGTAATTGCTGAATGATCCTCACGAGCTGCTTGCCAGTAGATCCCTTCATGGAGAGAATGTGATCCCTCCATTCCACCCCCACCCTGAAAGCCTCCTGCTTGCACCTCAATGTAGTGAGCTTGGAATGAAGGCAAAGTGGTTGGCCTCTCTAAACTACGGCTTATTTTGATTGGAAAAAATGGTGGTGTTCTCCCTCCCTTCCCCATCCTGGGGAATGTTGAGACCTACATTATGATTGCTGAAACGTAGATGGGCTAAAGTGTAGATCAGGGAGGAACAGAGCAGGAACTTAAGCTAAGCTTGGGCTGAAGACCCCAGACTTATTCCCCGGGGGAAGGGCTGGCTGGACTCTGGGCCATCTTGCCTTTTGGGGAGAAGCTGAGTTGCCAGGGGGGTTGGGTTTCCAGGATCACTTCTTCAAGTCCCTTCTGCATGCAAGTTCTAGTGTTGTGTTCATTAATCTTCATTGGCCAGTTTCCTAAGACAAATCTGTCTGGCAGCCATAGTAAAGGTGTTGCTTATAGTGTGCAAAGTATGATGGGTGGAAGGGTATGTATTAAAAGTTAAGAGTCGGAAAGGACCTTGGAGGTTCTAGTCCAACCCCCTGCTCAAGCAGGAGACCCTATACCACTTCAGACAAATGGCTGTCCAGTCTCTTCTTTAAAATGATGGAGCACCCACAACTTCTGGAGGCTTCCACTGGTTAATTGTTCTAAGTATCAGGAAATTTCTCCTTAGTTCCAGGTTGCTTCTCTCCTTGTTTAGTTTCCACCCATTGCTTCTTGTCCTGCCTTCAGATGCTTTGGAGAATAGCTTGACTCCCTCTTCTTTGTGGCAGCCCCTGAGATATTGGAAGACTGCTATTATGTCTCCCCTAGTCCTTCTTTTCACTAGACTGGCCATACCTAGTTATCTCAACCATTCATACAATTTTGCCTCCAGCCCCCTAATCATCTTCATTGTCCTTCTCTGCACTCTTTCCAGAGTGTCAACATCTTTTTTATATTGTGGCGACCAAAACTGGATGCAATATTCCAAGTGTGATGATCTTGCCAAGGCATTATAAAGTAGTAATGCTTCTGTGATTTTGATTCCTGAATCCTGGGAGTTGTAGTCCAATTTCTCTGGAGGACATCCGTGTGAGACAGATTGATGTTCTGTTAAAACTAGGCCCATGAGTTTGGGCCTAAAATTCCACTTAGCTGTGGACCTTTGTGAGTGAACTTAAGCAACTCTAAGCAAAGGATGGCGGTAGCTCAACATAACACTTTGCATATTGCATTGAGGTTATGAATAATTTAGCCCTGAAATAGTAAACTACCAGAAGGAGGTCGTCTTCAACTTCGTGAAGAAACCTAGTTTGAGTTGGTCTGAAGGCAATTTGCTCTCTAAGGCGACACAGAATCCTTTGGAAGAGTGTCTTTTGGCTGAAGGGTGAGTCAAAATATTTCTAAGCAGCAAGAGAGTTTTATATAGCATTCATGCTTCACGTCTAACTTCTTGCTGAAAATGGAAAAGTTTTTTTTTTAAATACCTGAATTATGTATTGGTTAAACAGAGCTGTAAAGCAGTATCAAAGCCAGCAGGTCCTTAAGATCAAAGTGGCTGTTGTGGGCACATTGTTACTTCTTCGTTCTTTCTCTTTGGTTGCGACAAAAATTAAGTTTCAAAATCTCACATGGAAGGAATTGCTGGCTCGGGAATTCTGGGAGTTGAAGTCCACAGGTCATAAAGGGGCCATAGTTGTCCACCCCCACTGTCTTGATGGTACCAACATTGGCTCTGAATACAGTTGTGCTCCTGGGGTCCTCCTGGACTCCAAGTAGATAGAAGCCATGCCATTGAGCTTTGACTATTGCATCAGTTGTGGCATTGCCTAGAACAGGAGATGTGAAAGCGGTCACTTTCGCCCTTGCCTTTGGTTTGGACGATTGTAATTTATTTTACATGGGGCTGCTCTTGAACAAACCTCCATTGGCACATCTTTTTGCTTATGGGAAAGTCTTATTACTGCCATATAGCACCATTGCTGTGGAAGCTTCACTGTCTACTGGTGAGCCATTCAAGGAGCTAATTAAAAGTGCTAATGAGCTCAGGAGGTGGGACTCTTATGACTGACTTTCCCAGGTAGATTCTGCCCCCTCCCAAAGTCCCAAGTAAGCAGGTGATGGATGTGCCAAAAGGTTCAACAGGAGCAGCTGCATTTCCTTATGGTGTCTGTCTCACCTGGTAGTCTGCTCCCCAAAGGGAGGATGGGGACACCCCCCCCCCCTTTCATGCTTGTTCAAGCTTTTCAGAAGCTGTTTGTAGAGGGATCATGTTTCTTGGCAGTGACGGATGAATAGTGTGATATCTCTGGACTATGATTTGATTTGACTTTGCATTGGTATTTCGTTACTCTTGTTCTTTCTGTATTCTAGTTAGTATTGCCTCAGACTGAACTGGTGCATGGTATGCATGTTTATAAATAAATAAATATTAAGGTAACGTCCCCCCTGGAGCCAAACTTAACTCCTGGTAGAATCACACACAGATCGGTGGAGTTTTCTTGGCAGCGGAACACAAACACATAGTCTTTCCTTCTTCTGTGATGTTGACTTCCCAGTCTAGTCTACAGCTTTGGAATTTCAGCCCACCCAAATATTAACAAGACCCCCAACCTGCTTAATGTTAATCAGTCAAGGTCAGCTTAGAGCTGGGAAGACCTGGGAACATCACAGAAGAAGGAAAGACAATCGGTTTCCACTGCCAAGAAAACTCCACCGATCTGAGGGCCCAGCTTAGTTCTGTGAGGCAATGGCTGACGTGGCCAGTTATCCCACGGCTGTACCATGGACAGCCAACAAAACAAAGCAATGGATCATTGAACAAATCAACCCGGAGTTCTTACACAAAATGACCAGGTTCAAATTATCCTAGTTTTGGCACATTCTTTAAAGACTCAGATCTCTTGAGAAGGCTCTGATGCTGGGAAACGTAGAAAGAAAGAGAAGATAGCAAGGTGGATGGACTCAGTTGCTGTGGAGATGGGGCACCATTGGAAGATCTGAAAGGCCAGGTTGAGAGCATCTCGCCCTAGAAAAGTTCCATCTGTGTGGTCTTTAAGAGTTGAAACTGGCTTCATAGAACAGAAACAATCAATGGAAAGACCCAGGTTCTTTGAAAAATCCATAATGCGTAGAAAGGTTTGCTGGCTGAGGAATTCTGGGAGTTGAAGTCCACAAGTCTTAAAGTTGCCAAGGTTGGAGACCCCTGGCCTAATGGACCCCTGAATCTCTTGGAGGATGGATGGGACCTCTTGACAGTGGGATTGGATGGACAGAATCGTGTTGGGTAAGACCAGGGCTCTCCACATTGGCAACTTTAAGACTCGTGGACTTCAACTCCCATGCTGGCTGAGGAATTCTGGGAGTTGAAGCCCACAAGTCTTAAAGTTGCCAAGGTTGGAGACCCCTGGCCTAATGGACCCCTGAATCTCTTGGAGGATGGATGGGACCTCTTGACAGTGGGATTGGATGGACAGAATCGTGTTGGGTAAGACCAGGGCTCTCCACATTGGCAACTTTAAGACTCGTGGACTTCAACTCCCATGCTGGCTGAGGAATTCTGGGAGTTGAAGCCCACAAGTCTTAAAGTTGCCAATGTGGATCCGGCTGAGTAAGACAGTCCCCGACATAGCCATGGTGCCTCTCCTTTGAAACTCTCCCCTTATGCAGTGCAATAAGCAGAGCCTGTTTGGGGAACGGCCCCCCCAGTTCCCCTCGTTCCTGTCTCTTCTGCAATGCAGACCTGGTGGACTGATGCGTAGCTTAGAGCCTTCTTCTTAAGAATAGGATTAAACTCAAGGAATATGGCTTTGATTGGATGGGGAAGCACCCCTTCAAAGGCAGAGGGGGGAGCTGACCCTCCTCCCTCCCCATGCTGTGCCCTGCCCCTCTTGCTTTCTAGGGAAGAGGATCAAAAGGAAGACTGTCAGCATTAAAAAGAGCGAAACTCTTTCCAAACCTCTTGGCTCTCTCATGACTGCACACTTTTCGGAGCTGAGTCATGTTCCTGTGCACACGCTCGCTCGCTCGCTCACTCGCACACTTCCCCTGTGCTTTTCCTTGCAAGTCGGATGTTGTCGGCTGTCAGGCGGTAGCAAAAGGGAGTTCTTTTGTTTTTAAGCCACTGGTTAAGGTTGCATTTGTTGTCATCCCTTCACCTGAGAATGATTGCAGGACTTTGTGCTTCTGCTTTGCCAGAACTGCCCTTCGCTGAGTCACTGTCCGGTCTGCACCCCACGGCTGGAAGGAGATCAGCCCGGAGGGGGAGTCGTGCAAAAGGCGGCTTTTTTGGCCTGGGGGTGGCTGCATCTGGGCTCGGTGAATTCCCTCGGTGGATGCCAAATCTGTGAATCGCTGGCTGGCTGTGTTCATGTAACATGCAGAGCTCCAGGCCAGTTAAACTAGCATTTAGCAATATGCTAAGATTGGTTTCTATTAAGCTGAGCTGGTCCTTTTGTTGTTCAGCAAGCTGTGTCAGTTGTTTGCTCAGTTTTGGAATGGCATGGCCTCAGAAACTAGGTGGTTTCATTAACCACGCTAAGGCTGTTGTGTGACCCCACCCAGACTTGGGGGGCATGGGGGACAGTCACAATCCCAGTAGATCACAACCTTATATAAAAAGGACTGAACAATTCAATCAATCAGAATAGAGCTGGAAGGGACCCCGGAGGCCTTCCAGTCCAACCCCCTGCTCAAGCAGGAGACCTATTCCATTTCAGACAAGTGGCTGTCCAGTCTCCTCTTAAAAGCCTCCAGTTACGAAGCATCTACCATTTCTGAAGTTCCACTGGTTAATTGTCCTCACTGTTAGGGAATTTCTCCTCAATTCCAGGTTGCTTCTCTCCTTGATTAGTCTCCACCCATTGCTTCTTGTCCTGCCTTCAGGTGCTTTGGAGAATAGATTGACCCTCTCTTCTTTGGGGCAGCCACTCAAATAGTGGCATACTGCTATTATGTCCCCCCTAGTCCTTCTTTTCTCTAGACTGGCCATACCCAATTCTTGCAACCGTTCTTCATACGGCTTAGTCTCCAGGCCTTTAGTCATCTCAGTTTAGCCACCAATTAAAGTGGTAGTTTGGAACAAGAAAAGTCAGTCATGTGTTTATTTGCTGTCCTGCCTTTCCTTCAGCAGCTCAAGGCAGCCTAAGTGGGGTCTGCATTCAGCGGTTGGACTACCTGCTGGTTAGACTTCACCTGTGGATCAACCGCAGGGCACCGTCCACCCAGGAAGTCTCCCTGCGAAAGCCTGTTCAGCCGAATGGCAGCTTGTAAAGTTTGTGTGAATGACAACCCAGTGTTGTCTGGCATCCCGGCGTGTTCCTCAATGCGAGCATGCTGGGAGAATGTGCCACGCCGTCAGAAAAGATCCTTAGGACGTTGGGTAAAAGTGGAAGTCACTCCAAGCTCCACGTCCAGATGCCACCGATCGCACAGGGATGTGATCTGGCACCCCACAGGTTTGGGGGCGTGGCTCAACAATTGGAGGCATGAAAGGAACTTCATCCCGTTAGCTGCCCTCTGATCGGTAATTTAATCTTCTTTAAAGCAGAATAGGCCAGCCTTAGGAGCCCTTCAAGGTCTTGCAAGTCAAATAGACTCCCGCCTATTATTCCGTGACGGCCGGGAAGGTTTTATTCTTTTTCTGAAGTCTCTCTGGGCTTATTCTCAACATCTTGTTCGAGAGACTGGAGTTGGAATTATCATATTAATGACTTCATTATGCCAACTTACAAACTGCTGAAGGGTGTTCTTTGATGACTTTGAAAGCCTACAGGTTGTTTACGTGCTGCCTGGTTCCAAACAGGATCAGGTTTCTGGGAGTAGGATAGTGAACTTTTTGCGTGTTTCAATAGCAATAGCACTTAGACTTATATACCGCTTTACAGTGCTTTACAGCCCTCTCTAAGCAGTTCACAGAGTCAGCATATTGCCCCCAACAATCTGGGTCCTCATTTTACCCACCTCGGAAGGATGGAAGGCTGAGTCAACCTTGAGCCGGTGAGATTTGAACCGCCAAACTGCAGCTAGCAGTCAGCTGAAGTAGCCTGCAGCTCTGCACTCTAACCACTGCGCCACCTCGGCTCAATCACCTCGGTGTTTGGCTCAATCATCACATCCCTTTCCCTCAGCGGACGGCCTGGCTGTTTGGCCCTGGAGAAGTTTTCTATGGGATTCCGGTGGAATAAATTTGGAAAGCCCTGCGCAGGATGGCAAGCTTCACAACATCCTGTGCAAGGTGTGTTTTTGAACTCAGCGCGTTCTTCTTTTTTTTATATTTATTTCCGGGGTGTCCAACCTTGGCAACTTTAAGACTTGTGGACTTCTTCAACTCCCAGAATGCTGGCTGGGGAATTCTGGGAGTTGAAGTCCACAAGTCTTAAAGTTGCCAAGGTTGGACACCCCTGATTTATTGTACAGGCAGTCCTTGATTTACAACAGTTTGTTTAATGACAGTTTGAAGTTACAACAGCACTGAAAAAAAGTGACTTATGACTGTTTTTCACACTTACGACCAGTGTAGCATCCCCATGGTCACGTGTTCAAAATTCTGACCCTTGGCACTTGGCTCGTATTTATGACGGTCGCAGTGTCCCAAGAGGTCACGTGATCCCCTTTTGCGACCTTCTGACAAGCGAAGTCACAATGGGGAAGCCAGATTCACTGAACGACCGTGTGACTAACTTATCAACTGCAGTGATTCCCTTAACAACTGTGGTGGTAAAATGGGGCAAAACTCACTTAACAACTGTTTCACTTAGCAACAGAACCTTTGGGCCCAATTGTGGCCGTAAGTCGAGGACTACCTGTAGACACCCGTGTGCCCAGTAATCCTCCATTTTTCTGGAAGAGGAGGTTGCAGCTGCATCCTTGCCTTGTAGCCCTTGTCATCCTCATAACTAATAACAACTTTTTATTTTATGGTCACTTTGAGTGTGCACTAATCGGCATGCGTTAAAATGAAATTTCATTGCACATAGCTCTCAAAGGGCCACCACCTCCAATATATGCTACACGAACATGACAAAATAAATAAATGCAAAATTATGCATATACCCACATATGTGATATGACATTACTGTATATGCATTTTGCTGAGTAATGACTACCTGGACACATCCATGGAGGTTTCTAGCTGACAGTCCGGGAGTTGTTTGTTGCTGCCACCTTCCTGGGTGTGTTGATGCAGCCCTGTGATTTCTTGGTGATCATCCGTCCAAGCTATTAATCGGCCCTGTTTCGCTTTGGGAAACCAGCCAGTTTGTGCTCTGCAGCCTTTCCTGTTTCAGCAGCCTTTTTCCAAGCCCAGATTTAGCCCTGGTTCTGAATGGTGTTACTGTTCCACGAGCTTCATTTTCGGAGTCCATTGAGGGACTTGCTGTCATTGAAAGAGGCTGCTAATGAAAGATTCCCTTTCATCTACAGCTGGGTGAACGTTTCATGCAGTCCAGCCTAGTGGTTAGTTCAAAGCCTTGGGGAGCAGAACCCGAAGCCCCTGCGTCAAATTTATAGTGTCTAAATTTAAGCAGCATTGAATTTAGTTGGTTTTTTTTTTTTTTAGAGAATATGAGGGTTGGAAGAGACATTGAAGATCGTCCTTGTCCTGCTGCTAAGTGTTTGGGAAATGGCCCCCCCGGCATGCAGTACAAAGACCAGATGTTGCTTATGACTCGGGAAAAGCTGAAATATCTTCTCTGATTGGATTCATTCAACTTTATTGTACCTCCTTCCCCTCCTTTCCAAATGCCATTAAAGGTCAGCATAAGATAGCTTCCGGTCCTGCTTAGGGAAGCAACACAACTGCTATCGGTCCTAAAAGTTTGCCTGGTAGGGAGACCAACTTAAACTCCTGACCCCTTTATTTTGAATAACTGGGTTGGTCCATTATGCTAAGTTTAGTTTTAACGAAAGGCATATTAGCTGAGTGCACAAACACCAAACCAGGGGTGTCCAACCTTGGCAACTATAAAACTTGTGGACTTCAACTCCCAGAATTCCCCAGCCAGCATGGGGAATTCTGGCTGGGGAATTCTGGGAATTGAAGTCCATAAGTGCTTCCCCCCCCCCCCCACTGTTTACAGTTTTTATTAGTTACAGCCTTTGTTTCTTCAAAAAATATACCGTTCTTAGTTGTAAAAGCTAAGGAGTCCATTGTTGTGACGCTGCTGCTCCTGCTATCACCTTTGGAGTCCTAAGAATGGATTAAACCGGCCTGCAAAAAGCTTGCTTCTTCCTGGAATATGCGATGACTGTGTTCACATACTGTGAAGGAGGCATAGATATTATACTGGAATTATGACTAAATGTGGATGCATGAGTGACCAGCTTGGTCCTTCTTGCTGAGCTTCAAGGCTGCCTTAGAAGAGAAAGCACCCTGTGGGCAGGTACGGCTAGCAAGCCGCCTTGGTCTAGCCAAGCTCAACATAACATGTGAATGTGAGACTCGTTCCTGAAGAAAGCTGGGTGTGAGGACATTCTGATCCTTTTTTTTCCAAATGGCGACTAGACTCCCTTGGTTTTGTTGATTGAAAACGTGAACTGAAGAAGCTTCTTGGATGGGAACCGAAATGTTTTCAAAGAAAAAAACCAAGAAAGCCCAGTTGTTCCAAAGGTGCTTTTTCAAGAGGCAACTGGTCTTTCTGGTTTTTCCTTGAAGATGTTTTGCTTCTCATCCAAGAAGCTTCTTCAGCTCGAAAAAGCACCTTTGGGACAACCCTGACCTGGATGACTGAGAATCTCCATAGACATCTCTCTGGGCGGGTCTGCTTGCATTCTTATGTCGTGTCATTCGTGACTAACACCCCACAGGTGACTTGTTCATTGTACTGATTCATGGACGTTGCCAGCGAAGACATTCGGTACCAGATTACAGTTTGAATGAGCCACATGTTTGTGGTGACTGGGGAAGAGCTTCCGATAGGAAAGAGCGAAGCAAAGCCCTGCATCTGATCTGTCAGTCTAGGGGTTGGGCAGAGACCTTCAGAGTCGGGGGGGGGGGGGGGGAAAGAAATCCAGCGCTCCGCATTCGCCCAGGCTGAACTTCTGAAAGCGGACGGACGGGGTGGGACTTCATTTTGCTGCTGCCTTTTCCTTTTCCGAGAGGAGTGGGAGCCTGTGGCTCAAAGCCATGTCAGCCAAGCCTGATGGAAGAGGCTGGGTTGGAGATCCCGGAAAACTATAGCAGTCTAGGGACTGGTGAGATGAAAGAGAGTTTTGATAACTTGCTTTAAAAAGCATTTCATCTGCAGGACTTTTGTTCTGTTGTGTTCCGCTGTTGTTCTTTGTGTGCGTTTTGTTCCCGGCTGAAAGAACAACCACTCCTTCAAAAAAATCACCATTCTTCTATTCTTCAAATTCCTGCTTGATTCTTTTTTTTTTTTTTAAACACAAAATAAGGACCTGGATTCTTACTGCAGCAATTACTCTAGTTTGGGAATGGATTTATGCAGGCGACCGTCCTGCCTGCTTGGCTAAAGCTACAGAGGGAATGCAGGCCAGCAAAGAGTTGGCCACTCCCTATTGCAGTCTCGGAGAGAATTTCTGGGCGAAGTATTGCACCTGGCAGGCTTTCTCCAGGAGTGGTGGGTGGGATTAGAGCAGACATGGCCCCCAGGCCACCTCCGTCCCTTTGGCTGTCCCTGTCTCTAATAGATGAAAGGTAAGGCATGAGCTTGGCTCCTGCTGTCTACATGGGCAGCCCTGATCTCTTTCCTTAGCAGGAGGGAAATGCAGAAGTGGTTGTCTTTGTTGCTTTCTGAGACCAGTTGACGGTAACCCAGCAGAGCTACGATAGTGTGCTGGAAGTCAGGCTCGGTTCCTGCGGTGCTTCTGGCTTGGTTGTGGTGGCCCATTGCCTTCCCCCCCCCCCTGAAAAGTCTCATCTGATCTACCACCCTAAAATCCCTGGGTGGTTTTCCATGCAGGAACTTAGCACGTCCAACTTGGTACATCTTGGTCTAGTTTGGTGTTCTGTGGAATATTTGTCATTATAATTTGGTTTCTGAGCAATTCTGGGTATTCCTCCCCAAGCTTTCTTTTAAAAAGAAAGAACCAGTTTACTTTTACCAAATCATGACCAGTTTCCTCACTCTAGAGAGCGCCGATCTCAGTTATGGGATGAACAATATTTCTCCATTCTAACTCGACCCTTCTGCCTCTTTTCTGGCTTGCTTTCTTCATCTCAGTTATGCAAATATCGGATGAAATACAGACCAGCTGTCTGGCTTCTCCCTAGCTTTTACATACCCGGAAGCGTTTCTTGCAGAAATGGGTTGCTTCTTATTCTATTGTTTTTGTACTCTATTGTTATTTCTCAAAGTTGCTTGGAGTTGGGTGGCAGCAAATCAATAAAGTTTGAAAATGTAATTGGTAAATAGTGAAAAGGCAATAACTTCACTGTTATTTTGCCCAAGGGCATCCACTGCTGAATTGCTATTTTTTTTTAAAAAAAGGTTATTTTACAGGTAAAAACTGGGGGTTAAGATCGTAAAAGTGCTTTGGGGGTGTCCAAGAAAAACTCCACGTGGCTTTTGCTGCTCCTGCTGCAGCCAAAATTGTTGAAGAAGCATCACCCGAAGGGTCTTCAATGCATTTAAAGGAGATTGGGCTTCCTTCCTTCCTTCCTTCCTTCCTTCCTTCCTTCCTTCCTTCCTTCCTTCCTTCCTTACTTTCTTCCTTCCTTCCTTTCTTTCTTTTTTTTTTTCTTTTTTTTTTTCTTTCTTTCTTTCTTTTTTTTTTTTTTTCTTTCCTTTTTTTCTTTTTTCTTACCTTCTGTCTTTTCTTTTCCTTTCTTTTCTTTTAGTTTACTTAGG
>QLTV01000472.1:26410-45425 GCA_003457575.1 Thermophis baileyi
TCTTTCTTTCTTTCTTTCTTTCTTTCCCATATTTATTGTTTTACAACTTGAGGCATATTGCCCCCAACAATCTGGGTCCTCATTTTACCAACCTGGGAAAGATGGAAGGCTGAGTCAACCTTGAGCTGGTTAGGATCGAATTCCTGGCAGTGAGCAGAGTTAGCCTGCAACACTCACCATCTTCTGGTGATTGGCCCAAATTACCCAGCTGGCTTTCATGCTTATGGTGGGACTAGAACTCGGTGTGTCCTGCTTTCTAGCCTGGTGTCTTAACCTCTTGGCCAAACTGGTTTTTCATTCCTGATGCTTGGGCCTGCTCTTTGAAAGCTCTCTTTAGCTGCCATGAGTAATATGTTCGGAGTACTGTAATCTTTTTAAGGGCGAAGTATCAACCAATAGTACTTGGGAGACCCCCATGTTATAATTAAGCCTCACAAAATCCATCTCACACGTGGATTTTGGTATTTGCACACAGTGGCTCCTTGCCTTGCATATGGACCCTGGAGCCATCAGGATGGGTGAAACTCTTCAGTTTAAAGCATTTAAGTATATTCGTGAAGCCTGGATGGATCTCCTGTTCTATCCAACAGGATCTTGTTTTGCCAGTGCATTTTATTTATATTTATATTTATATTTATCCGATTTGTTCAGATGATCCAACTCCACTTTGAGCAGCTCATAAAAAGTTAAATTAGCATGGGCCTTAAAAAAAGGAAATTGTAGTCGGAGGCAGTTAAGATTTGGGAAAACTTGCTTCTCTGAGCAGAATTGCTTCTCCCTGAAGCCGGCATTGAGGACAGGAATATTCCTTGCACCCTTCCCTTTCTGCAGAATTATTCCCAGTCCGGGGTTCAAAGAAAGCCACTTTCTTTAGCCAAAAGTCTCCTCTTATTTTTGAGGAAGTTTTTTTCCTGGAAGCTTTCAAGAAGAGACTGGACTGCCATCTGTCAGAAATGGGGTAGGACCTGCTTGGGCGGGGGGTTGGACTAGATGACCTACAAGGTCCCTTCCAATTCTGTTAATCTGTAATCTAATCTGAAGTAATTTTGCGGTTATTGATGGCACTTTAAAAAAAGCTGTTTTTGAATACTTTCCTTTAAATTAAAAACAACAGCAGCAACAATCAATAAACAAATAAAAGCAAGCAGGGAGACAGAGCTGCTCTGAGGCTCTTTTAAGTGGCAGAGCTGCAGATGGCTGAGCCTCCTCTTGACCAGAAGGGAAACTGAGGAGGAAGTAAAGCTGGCTTGGTTGTCCTTTCAAAGAGTCTGGTGGCTCTGGTGCGGTCGGAGGGAGAGGCCGGGCAGGAAAAATCCTGCATCCTTGGCTAAATTCTTCCGTGTTTCCTCCTCCTCCTCCTCCTCCTCCTCCTCCTCCTCCTCCTCCTCCTGGGATGGGCTGGTTGACCTTTGGATCTCACGCTTCTTAGCAGCGTCCCACCATCTCTTCAGTTGCGTGAGTCACCCAGGCTGCCTTGCCCCTGCTAGAATAAATAACGAATAAGCTGCTATCCCGTGATGACCCAGCAGACGGAATCTCTCGGCTTGCTAGGAAGCAGCTCATTTGGCCAAGGTCCCAATTGTCACTTGTTCCTCCTCCTCCTCCTCCTTTGTAGGTTTTGTTAAAAAAAAATTATTCGCATGAAAAAACGATGAACGTTTCACCAATGTTTCGCCTTTGAAACCACAGCTGGGTAGGGCGGGCTGCCTTTAATTTTCCAAGCATCTGGATATCTGGGTTGGGAAGGCAGATGCTGCTGAAGACCAAGAAGCTGCCTTGCTGTTGGCCGAAAGCATCTGGGGAGATGGAGAAAGTGGTGGCGGCTGCTGCTGCTGCTCCTGCTTTGCCAAGAGTAATGAGAGGGGAGGATGGAGAGCAACTGAAGGGGGTGTTTCTCAGCCAGGAGCCCCCATAGCGCTCTGGAAGGCAGGCAGGGATATCCAGGAACTCACCTGTGGCAGAAGCTCCCAGATGTGACCCAGCCACATCAATTGTTTTACTGCAGACGATGCCATCTCTGTGCAGAAGATGATCTGCCTCTTGCAGAAGACAGAAATCAAAGCCCAAGTGTAGGTTTGCTCCAGGGTTGAGATTCTAGGCCTTTTTCAAGTTCACGTCAGTGGGCGTTGGGCCAGTCCCTTCCTTGGCCTTGAGAGTTGGAGCATCTGCTTGGCATTTGTACAACGGTGGCGACTGGATTGGGACTGGTTGGTTCCTGCCTCACCAGCTTCTGCCCATCCACTCATTTGTCGAGCGGCATTGGAGGAAACCTCACAAATAAAACTGAAGATGATTTGCTTGCGTTCCAAGAAGAATTTAAGAATATTGAAAGGCAGCTAAAATGGAGAGAGTGGTCCATTGGACAACAGTGAGAATATAGGCTATACAGTAATTGCAAAAAAGAAAAAAAGAAAGATAAGTCAATATTTAGTAAAAAGTTCATGTCCTTGTCTTAGATTTCTCCTGATAGTATACAGTATTCATTTGGGAAGGGTTTGAAAACTTGGAATCATCTTTATTTTGAGGAAAGGGGTGTTTAAATACATTTATACTCCTTTCCATCTGAAAGTACCCATGGGCGAAGAGTGTAAATTATCTTATTTTTGCTTGTATTTCTTGGAAAACAGAGAGATGCAGAGAGTGCCTTATTGAATGTAGGCTGCAGGGTTGGATTGGTAGTAAACTTAGATGATTTTGCAGCTGCCTTTCCTTTTTCTGGAGTGAATAAATAAATACAGGTACTATCACTGAAAGGTAGTGAGGGAACAATGCTGGCTAGTTTTCTGTTAGAAGAATGGCTTTTAATATTTTGGAGAGGGCAAGAACGTGGCTGTGTTTGCTTGACAGGCTAATCCAGATATCTGCTGAACAAGCATGGAGAGCTATCTTCTCCCCAGACCTTCACCCCAAATCCTTTCCTTTCTGTGCTGTTCTAAATCAGAAGAGTTGCCATTTTTACTTCAGAGAGACTAGAAGTTATTGACTCTGACAAGCTAGTTAGCAAGTGTGCCAAATAAATGCAAAATGGTTGTTTTGGGTTGAGACAATACTATCAGCCTTTGGCCAAAGACTCCTGCATTACATTATAAGTAATGTACATTATAAGTACATTATAAGAGCCGTGGTGGCGCAGTGGTTAGAGTGCAGTACTGCAGGCTACTTTTGCTGACTGCCAGCTACCAGCAGTTTGGCAGTTCGAATCTCACCAGGCTCCAGGTTGACTCAGCCTTCCATCCTTCCGAGGTGGGTAAAATGAGGACCCAACTTGTTGGGGGCAAGAGGCTGAGTCTGTAAACTGCTCAGAGAGGGCTGTAAAAGCACTGTGAAGTGGTATACAAGTCTAAGTGCTATTGGTATTGCTATTACGAATAAAGTGGTGGGTGAATCTTTTGGGTTTCGGTGTGATGCCAATGCAGCAAGTGACCTAAGGAACTGTTTTTGGGGTAGTGTCCTGGGTGCCGTTCAGCAGTGAGAGAGTTGGGAAATATTTAGATATCAATAAGATATTTTTGGTTGCTGCACAGCTTTGGAGTCTTCTTCAAAAGCTGTTTAGGTGAAAGTCCCCAATTTAGGTGAAGGTCATGACCACATGGGAAAGAGAGATCCGTCCACGATGTGTGCTTGCTGAATTGAATTAGCCAACAGGATTTTTTTTAAAAAGTACGGTATATCCCATACATACTTGCATATATGTTTATCCACAGGTAAGCAAACCCTCAAATTTTTAACAAAAATACCATTAAAAATGTGCCACCCACAGATAACCCGATTGTGAAAATTAAAACACACAAAACAACTGAGCGTTGGTTACAGATTTTTTTAAAAATAAATTCACCGCTCAAAACTTTGAAACCCATGTTAGCAGACCCCTGTAATCAACTTCCCTTCATTTCTGCTAACTGGGAATTCTACTCCTCACCTATATGGAGAACACTATTTTACTATTTGTTGTTTGTGATGATAATCTGTTGCTGACTGTCTCTCTTCGTAATGGCTGCTACCACATCTCTCTCTCTCTCTCTCTCTCTCTCTCTCTCTCTCTCTCTCTCTCTCTCTCTCTCTCTCTCTCTCTCTCTCTCTCTCTCTCCTTACCACAGCAATTTGTGCCATCTCAACTCTATTGCACAAATGCTGAATGGAAGGTGGTTTATACTGGGTTGCATGGGGGCCTTTACACCCTGAGAGTGTGGCCCTGAAATGTCAGTGTTGTGATTTCGGCCCATTTTGTGGGTTTCTGGGTAGTTTCAAGAATACTTCCTCCTCCTCTCCAGCAGAAAAGAGGCCTTGTGCCACCCAGTGACTTCCAGCACACCCTTTGCAGGGTGGAATGTGGTAAAACCGTGCATGGTGGGAACATTGATTGTGGTTTGGCTCTAAGGACTGTGGCTTCTTTAGTGGAATTGAGCAATGGATCCAAGGTGTTGCCATCCAATTAAGCCCTGGGGATTATTTTTGGAAGTCCAGGCTCTCTCGGGGAGGTTCTTATGCTGTATTTGCATCTACGTTGAAAGGGCAGGATTCATAATTGCAACTCATGAGTCACAGACATTAAACTGACTCTGACAATGTTGTCTTTTTGTGGCTTTGATCCTCTCTCTTAATTCCAAGCATCCCTGCCTAATGCAAATTAACGGACCAAAAAAACACCATGTGGAACAACTCCGAGTTTGCATAACGGCCTGTTCCTATTAATATGTTCTTCTCTTTGATTTTTCAAACTTGCCCCCTTGGATAGTGGTGCTTCCTTGCTTGTGTGCATCTCTAGAAAAAAGGCTTTAAGCAGATACATGTGATGCACTCCTCCAGATGCTTCCCCAGATGTTGGTGAGGAGGAGGAGGAGGAGGAACCAGCCCCAGGCATGTCAAGAGGGGAGTTGGTCAATGGCTCTGAGGCAGGGGTTGCGAGTCCAAGTGAGGGGGAGTGGTTGATGGGAGAGAAACTGCTGGCCGAAACTGCTGGCCTCAGGACTGCAGCTGGAGAGCCCTGAGGCTTCAGGTGGGGAAGCACGCAGCTGGAGCCAGTCAGTGAGGAGGAAGAGGAACTGCCTTCTGTACCTGATCCAAGAACACGTAGGGAAGACAAAAGGCAGGAGCAGCGAAGGTCAGCCAGATTACACGCAAGGAGGCAGTCTCATCCCTCTTGATGGGCTGCACCAGAAGCTGGCTGTTTAGCATAGCAGACAGGTGGAGACGATGTGGGGAACAAAATATTCATTTCCTAGCTGCATGTTTCCTGGTTGTTGTGATTCCTGCCTTGCTTTAGATCATGTTTTGTGAATTCTGGACTTCTCTTGCGTCGTGAACCCTCTTGTATTGTGGATTTAATTTTGCCTGATGGATTTATCTTGTTTGGGAAACTCTCAAGTGCCTTGTGGACTCATTGGCCATTGCTCTGTGGACTAGCATTGGTCTGCTTTTGGCTGGATTTAATTGGGACAGTTCTGGGGTTGTGTTGAAGGGAATTGCTGGGGAATATTAATAAACCCACTAAATCATCATTACATTTATTTATTTATTTATTTGTTGTATTTCTATGCCGCCCAACTCCCGAAGGACTCTTGTGCGTGTGAGTGAGTGGGACAGCACAATATAAGCTGTAGTGTCTGTCAGAATATCATGGTGGCTACTTTAGAGAAGGACGGAGTTGCTAAGCAGAATGTACTCTTCATGTGTGGGAAAAGCATGCACAAATTCCTTTTTTTTCTCTTGCCATTTTGGAAACATTAGAACTATTTAAAAATTGGTTTAAACTGCTTGAATTTATACTGTATTCATTTTCACATTTATTTGATTTAAAACACGTGTGCACATGTACCTCTAAACTATTTGAATTTTGCTGTTGAAAATGGCATGCAGTTGCATACAATCAGTGAAAAGTTTGTAGCCTGAAAAAATGACAAAGGGAATGGAATGGAAAGGAAAGCAGGGGGGAAAAAGATAATTCAGGTATCTGTTCCCAAACTAAAAGGGAATTCTTGTGTAATGATCAACTGGATCCTGTTCCAGAATGGAAGAGCTTGAGGAATTGGGTCTTCCAGTAGGGTTGACAACTTGACTCTGCTTCCAAACTGTTATTCCTTATGGATCGTGAAATATAAATGGTGCTGTAATTGACTTATTTAAGCAAAATACTGCAATTATAATAATTAAGTAATTTTAATCTTGGAAAACTCTGCATGGAGAGCACCATTAGAACTGATAGGCCTCTAAACAGGGATTGCTCCGCTATTCCCACCCCAATTCATGTGGTTCCTCACTCGGGGCCAGGTCCATAGTTCGATTATACTAGCTGAGCTTGGTTCTCTCTTGCCTTTGCAGGTGGCTTCGCTATCGTATTTCTGGTGAGGACCAGCAATGGGATGAAATGTGCCCTCAAACGAATGTACGTGAACAATGAATACGATTTACAAGTTTGCAAACGGGAAATCCAGATTATGGTAAGTATGTGGAGCCCTCGTGATCCCGCATTATGGTATGTTTACACGGGACGATAAGTATTTTTAAGAGATAGAGCGGGGGAAACAGCGGTTATTGAGAGAAGTCATGCAATATTAGTTGATCTTTTAAACTTTGAAGGAGCGGCTTGTTTAAACTCAGCGGCTTGGAACCGGGGCATGGAGCTCAGATGTGAGGCTAAGGGTCAAGGAACAACCAGCAGGGGGGAAAAACAAAACCCAGGAATTCTCTTTGTTCAATTAGGAAATTAGTGGTCTTGCATGTAGGTTTGTTGATGCTGCGGTTTGCAGTCAAGGTGTGCCTTTTGTTCTTTTCCAGAGGGATCTTGTGGGGCACAAGAACATTGTTGGGTACATTGACTCCACAATAAACTCGGTCAGCAGTGGAGATGTGTGGGAAGTCCTCATCTTGATGGATTTTTGCCGAGGTATGTAAACATTCATGGGAACCATATTTGCAAGCCATTCCTTGAATTCTGCAAAGTTCTTACTTATCCCACAAGAGAACCAGACTTTTGACTAAATTGTAGGACTGACCTGGGACTGCCATTTCTCGGCTTAAGCTGAAATCCAATCAGTGCAGTTTTTACTGTTTTGGTGCAAATTAATCATTAAAATCTCCCATCAATTATCTTTCCTATTTTGCAGAAAGTGGGAAAGTGGTGAAAACCATTTTCAAACAGTTGCTTCTCTGCAAAGCAGAAAATTATGCCTTAAATGCCACGTTTCCTTTAACTGGGGTAGTTGGGTTATTGACTCCAGGCAAGTCGGAAAAATAGCAAAAAGGGAACATTGAAACCTTAAAATTTTTACATTAATTGTATTTATAGAACATAGTTCATTTATTTATTGAGCCGTGGTGGTGCAGTGGTTAGAGTGCAGTATTGCTGGCTGATTCTGCCCACTGCGAGGAGTTCGATCCTGACCTATTTAAGATTGACTCAGCCTTCCGTCCTTCTGAGGTCCGTAAAATGAGGACCCAGATTGTTTAGGGGCAACATGCTAACTCTGTAAACTGCTTAGATAGCATTGTGAAAGTGCTATTGTTGTTATTGGTTTTTAATTAATAGCAAAAAAGAAAGAACAGAAAAGCAGAACACAAAGATAACAGTGAAGGTGATAAATACATTTCTCCTCTTTGACAATGTATGCAACCTAGTTGACCAGCCAACCAGCCACATACAAATCACAAATAATTTGGCGGGGAGGATGGCTTATAAAAGTCCATCTCGAAGGAGAAGCATTGCTATTTGTTATTTATTATTTATTGAATTTACATCCTGCATAGTCTTATGATTCTCGGCTCTGCAAAAGCCTCCGTGCTTCTTTTGAAAACAGAGATGGAGAACAGTTGCTGGCCCTAGAATGCTCAGAGCAGAAGCTGGGAGATGTGGCTCCAGGGTTTTTTTTGTTTTTGCCCCCCAACACACACACACACACACACACACACACACACACACACACACACCTACCTACCTTGCCTGGAGTGCAGCTACAGATCTCCTCCAAGCAGAGTTGCTGAAATTGTCATTGTTAATGTGACGAAAGTAACTATTTAGTAAACGCATCCAAAGTGCATTTAATGGGGATGCACCGAGTTCCGGTTCCAGTCCTATCCACTTTCAGAAGCAAGCTCTCTAGCCTGCCCAACCCCCCCCCCCCAAGGACAAGAGTGGTCCCTAAATTTTCATGCCTTTGCAGTCGAGAGCTTTGCAGCCACCCTGCCAACACTGGGTGGAACCTGGTTTCGGAAGGCAGCCGTGAATTTCTAACCCCAAATCTTCAGATCTGAAGACACCTGCAGACATTTTTGGCTTCCTGCTAGCTAATGAAATGGCTGCTTCGTTCTTTCACCTTGCACGAAAGGGGTGGGGGTCCTTGCAGGGGAGTTTTCCCAGCTTCTTAGAGATCAGAATGGAAACACCATCCAGGTCCTTTGCGTTTATATAGAATTTGGAGGGGAAAATTGTGGCTCCCAGGTTAACTTGAGGGCAACGTTTGGGAAACATTCTCCTCTTGCCTCTGGGAATCATCCGTTGGTCTGCTTAGAAGAGAAATGGGGAAAGATCCAGGAATTGGCCTCCTTTAGTGAAGAGTCACTTGGCAGTCTCTTGACAGCAGTTTTATTTATCTCTGCATCAGCTCCCATCAATACCAGCTTTCCTTCTTTAGAAGTCTGAATTGATGGAGGAGGAACAGAGAATCAATCATTCCTCTTAAAGGCTTCACCTCTCTCTTTGCCAGAAATAGTGATATGCGTTCTTCTCGCCATGTATCCGAGGGCCTTTATTTTGCACGCCAAAGTTGTGCAGTTGGGCCTCTCGTCGTCTCTCAGTCTGGCTCAGAAACAGCCTGCAGGCAGCCCGTATAAAGATGGAGCTCTGAGCAAGGTGGACATTTTAGCTTGTCACTTTCCCCCCCCCCCCAATCCCTTGGTGTCCTGATGCCTTGGGAGAGTTGGTGGCCAGCTTTGCACAACATGGCAACTTAGGCTAAAACGAGGCTGGGGCAGCTGGAGGCGTTGTGCATTCCCTCCACTGTTCTGTTCGGTGACTGTGTTCAAGCCAGACCCTCAACAGTTCAGCATAATAAGGTGGCTTGCTTCTGGGTCAGGTGAACACGGGAATCCTTTTCTTTAACCTGGGTTTCAAAGACCTGTGTATGGCTCCGCCTGATGGCTTTGGCGTTCCTTCTCTTCCTTGCTCTCCTGCAGGAGGCCAAGTAGTGAATCTGATGAACCAGCGCTTGCAGACGGGATTCACGGAAAACGAAGTCCTGCAAATCTTTTGCGACACTTGTGAAGCCGTGGCCAGGCTGCACCAGTTCAAATCGCCGATCATCCACAGGGATCTGAAGGTAGCAATTGCGGGCCTTGTACAAAGGCCTGGGGCGGTTGGGAATGTCGTATAAGAGGAAAGGCACAATATCTCTTGCTGCCTTTCGACCTGGACAAGCTTAAGGATCTCCTCCAGCGGGCAAAAGGATTACACAAGGAATGGCAGGAGTGTGGTAGATTAGGCCACTTTTTAAAGCATTTAGTCATACAGACATACAGAGCTGAAGAGGCTTCTTGGATGAGAAGCGAAACATCTTCAAAGAAAACCAAGGAAGTCTAGTTGCCTCTTGAAAAAGCACCTCTGGGTCAACCGTGACCTGGATGACCGAGGATATGAATTTGTAGATTGGTTGCAAAGCTACTTTTTCATCCCAGTGAAATTGCTGACTCCCTGCTTCCCCTCCAGGGAGTAAAAACTCTGAAATACATCAGTAAAACTGGAGAGATCAGATCTCTTGCCTTTACTTATTACATTTATGTAGCTGCCCATCTCGTATAGAACATTGAATAATATTCCATATGAATGACTCTTGACAACTAAAAGAGGACAGAAACAGAATAAAAGCACCACCAATGACTACAAGGATAGTTCTGGGCCAACAGCTAGGAAACCCCTGGAGTGTCCCAGGAACTGGTTTGGCTTGAAATGTTTGTCTCGTTGAAATACCTGGTTCTGGGCAGCATGCGCTCCAGAAGTTATCCATTATCCAAAAAAAACCCCTCCCCCACTGCCCACCTGTTTGCCCTGAGCTTATCACAGTTACCTGCCTGTTTTGTTTCCAGGTGGAGAATGTCCTGTTACACGATCGTGGCCACTATGTCCTCTGTGACTTTGGGAGCACCACCAATAAATATCAGAATCCTCAGTTGGAAGGAGTGAACGTAGTGGAGGAAGAAATTAAGAAGTGAGTCTACCTGTTTTCAAGGTTTTTTTTTTTTAAAAAAAAGACTTTTTGTACCTAAAACATTGTACATCTATCAGATTCAAAATAATGCCACAGTTTCTCTTGGGTGTTTCATGGCTGCGTTGATCCACCCGCATCCATATGAATCCCAAATCCCCAGTTGTGTAAGCTTTGACTATGAGTACCAACTATAATATCCCAAAGGTTTAAGATTTTAAGTAACCCTTCATCAGGAAAAAAAAAGAGCTGAGGATTAAGCAGCAAGATATAGACATTAAGGGCCAATGGTGACATCAGACATTCCAGAAAAAGCAACTATTTCTACCTTTTGAGGAACTTTGAAAAAACTACAGCAAATTGAGAATATTTGAATGCTTTGAGAATTAGACGAGAAACTAATCAAGGAGAGATCCAACTAAGGAGAAATTTCCTGACAGTGAGAACAATTAATCATTGGAACGGCTTCCCTTCAGAAGCTGTGGGTGCCACAAAACTGGAGGTTTTTAGGAAGAGATTGGATAGCCTTTTGTTCAGAACGGTATAGGGCAGTGATGGCGAACCTTTTTTTGCTTGGGTACCAACAGGGCGCGCGTGCCCACACCCATAATGCAATGCCCTCCCCCTGCACGATGCCCCCCCCTGCGCATGCGCGCAGGCCTCACTGAAGCCTCCGGACTTCCTGTAGGCCCGTTGGGCCATTTTTCACCCTCCCCAGGCTTCAGGAAAGCCTCCTGAAGCCTGGGGAGGGCGAAAACGGCCTCCCCCCCTACCCTCCAAAAGGTAGAAAATCAGCTGGCCAGCGCGCACATGCGCGCTGGAGCTGACATAGGGCAACGCCTCGCGTGCCCTCAGATATGGCTCCGCGTGCCACCTGTGACACGCGTGCCATAGGTTTGCCATCACGGGTATAGGGTCTCCTGTTTGGGCAGGGGGTTGGACTAGAAGATCTCCACGGTCCCTTCTGACTGTTATTTCAGGTTAGGAACTGCCAAGTTATCTGATGGAACATTTAAAAGATTACTTGATGACCACCATGGCAGAAGTTTAAAATAAATAATTATTCCCACACTGAATAAGAGATCCTGAGAATGATCCTTTGTGTGGTTGCTCTTTATTGCTGGTGGAATTTCTAGCATGCACATAAAATGAATATGAAATTGGAATAAAGATATTGACAGATTCCTAGAATTTTAATAATTGTGCTTATGTTGGAGGCCATTATTATACCTTTCAGGTTCAAATAATCCCAAACAGTCTGCTTTTTATTTTGGCACCAGTAATTACATAAACCTGACATTTTATCTCAAGACTAGGAGGAAATAGTTACTATTTCTAGGAATCTAACTGGGTTGTAAGTTGTTTTGACTATCCAAAATGCAGTAGTCCTCTTTTCTGGCAGGAGAAAATGTCTCCTTGAAATCGTTTACTTTTGAACCTGCTCAGCCATTTCAAATATTAACTCTAAAGCAGAAGTGGGTTCCTCCCGGTTTGGACCGGTTCGCCCGAACTGGTAGCGACCCGCTGTTGACGTCACAGTGATGTCACGGATCCGGTTTGGTCGGTGCGGTCCATGGGTGCCGCCATCTTTTTTTTTTTTTAAATTGTATTTGTTTTTGAATTATTTTTTTGAATTTTTTTCCCGTTTTTTTTTTCCTTCTGCGCATGCGCAGAAGCCGAGTTTCCGGCACTGCGCATGCGTCGCCATCTTGTTTTTGGCTCTTTTGGGAATTTTTTTCGGATTTTTTGGCACTGCGCATGCGCGCGCGCCCACAAGGCGCACCCACGCAGTGCAGGAGGAAGCGAACCAGCAGCCAGGTAAGTTAGAACCCCCCCCTGCTCTAAAGGTTGTTCAAGGAACAGAAAATCCTGATTGGCTTTATGGGAGGGATAATGCCATGAGGTTGCTCAGAGTGTTACAGCTTCCTCTTTGATTGCAAAAACACGAATTTGGGCTTTGTTGTAGGTATACCACGCTCTCGTACAGAGCTCCAGAGATGGTCAACCTCTACAGCGGCAAACTGATCACCACAAAAGCGGATATCTGGGTATGTTGCCTTGAGATGGTGGGCCAAGGGAGTCCAGGAGTTGCACTGCACCTTCCAAATTCTCTTTCTTTTCTGGTGTAGATAAGCACATGTCATTTTGGGATCACAAAATCAGACAAGACCATTATGGCCAGGCTATATATACATATATATATGTTCTTTTCTCTGTTAAATCACCTGGTATACCCAAATATGGGAGAAAGCATACTGCTTCCTTTTTGCCTTTCGGCCCCCCGGGTTCTAATCCCATAAGGGTGTGGCTAGCTGATGAGAGCTAAATAGCTTGAAATAGATCTATACTAGTCTCCCTTTATTTATGTAAAAAAAAAGCAACATTGCTCCTAGAAGCACGAGGCCGAAGACACAAGCCTGATAACCAGCCTGATGATGACGAATGAGGAAACGTCGCAACGACATCTCCGACTTCACGCGGGAGAAAACCCGAATAACCATAGACCTACATACAAATATCCGCAAAAACCTCAAAAAGCATATATATATATATATCGATATAATGAGGCATATTTAGTGGTGTGCTTTATTGAAGTGTTTTATGGAGAGAGTTGGTGTTAATATTTTATAGCCTGTCATTCTTGACTGCAGTCTGTCTTTGTATTGTTCAGGCCTGCATGTTGCTTGGAATCTCTGATAATATTGTGAAGGTAGAAATAAAAATTGAACAAAAGGAGACAGAGAAGGCCTTAGAAGGGAACAAGGCATGGGAAGCGACATGACACGCCTTATGACATCATTATGCAAATGATGCATATTATGCATACTGACTGACATGCATATTACATACTTCACATTCTAGTCGTGATGATATCATGACACACACATCAAGCTTTGGGGCAGTTGACTCAAACCAGAAGTAAATCCTTTTCCCAAGTTTGCACGGTCTTCTTTAGCAAGATTGATTAAGGTGACCGTGTTACAAGAATTTCACAACTAAACTCTTTCCCACTTAAAACCAACTCCTCTTCTAGGTATTAGGCTTTGGTGATTTAATTCTTACAGTTTTTTTCTGTGAACAAGTAAGGGGGAGGTTTTAAAATATGGCCCCAGCTTGTCCATGGAGTGGAGGGCAAATGGCAAGGAAGCACCGTACAGGAAGAACTGGGGTTTTTTTGCAGGTTCTCCTTCCCCGCCTCATTTTCCAGGAGAAGTAAGGAGATTAATTATAAGCGACTAATTAATCTGGGTTTGGATGAGCTGTTAGATGAGCCTGCAAGTGTCAATGTGCAAAAGTGTCTGTTTCATTCTTATCAGTTTGTGAATTGACCCATAAAGCTCATGACATCATTCTGCTAGATGCCTATGGACTAAAGCCGTTTGAAAGGGTGGCTTGTAAATGACATTAAATAGGGATGGCCACTCTGAGGCTACTCGCATGACCTGCCAAACCAAGCTTAATGTTTACTGAGTTCAAGATGGTTGACACCCAGTCAACCATATGAGATACTACTAGTTGTATTTTAAACTGTTGTTTGTATGTATACCGAGAGCTTATGCACCGGAGACAAATTCCTTGTGTGTCCAACCACACTTGGCCAACAAAGAATTCATTTTCTGAAGAAGCTTCTTGAAGCAAAATGTATTCAAAGAAAAAAACCAACAAACTCCAGTTGTCTTTTGAGAATCAAAACAAGGCAAAATCTTTAAAGAAAGGAGGTTTCCCCCCTTTCTTTGATCTTTTCTTTCTGATCTTTGCAATCTACTTTTTGTGTTCTTCATTTTCCACATCTAGAAAGTTGCCTTAGGCTTGTTTCTCTGGGTTTCATTTTTTTTTTTTAATGAAAACCAAGTTCCAAGGTTTGTTGTTTGTCTTTGGCTTCCAAGAGTCTACATGCAAGGAATGGAAGTCTAGTTCCTCTTCTCTTGCATGCAGATTAAATGATGGTTGCTTGGTTTCACTTGGAAAAGCAGGCTCTAGTGTCACAGTCTTTGCATCTGGGATGAAGGAATGGATGGATGTTCTTGTTATTGTCACTTGATGCAGATGCTTCACAAGGCTACTTACATCCTCCCCAGCTAGGTGGCTGATGACCTCTTTCCTATAGGGCAGGGGTCTCCAACCTTGGCAACTTTAAGACTTGTGGACTTCAACTCCCAGAGTTCCTCAGATGCTGGCTGAGGAATTCTGGGAGTTGAAGTCCACAAGTCTTAAAGTTGCCAAGGTTGGAGACCCCTGCCCTATAGGCAGTAGTGGGTTCTAAAACCCGTTGCTACCGGTTGGTTCGCTTGCGCGCGCAGAAGCCTCCCGGGCGGGTGGGCGGAGCCTGCTGCCGCCGCTACCGGTTCTAAGAACCGGGCCGAACCGGGAGCAACCGACCGCTGCCTATAGGGCCTCTTGTGATTCAGAAGCTGCAGGTATTTGGCCGTCAGGCAGAACACCAAAGTTACGTGTCATAACTTGGGCTACTCAGTTTCTTAATTCACCTTTCAGGGACGAAGAGCCTTCTAGGCTGGAACCTAGAAGAATAACGATTTGCAGAACCCCATAATTCCTCTATTCGGAGGAAAATGCTTTTTTTCTGGTCGCAGGTATAGGGTGGCCACATCAATGAGACAGATCACACTACTGCGAAAACAGTGAAAGGCAGAAAGCTCTTGTGTAGTGGTGGGGATGAGCAACGGCTGCTTGTATGAGACTCTGAAGATTGGCTAATCTCCTCCTTTCAGGCCCTGGGCTGCTTGCTCTACAAACTCTGCTATTTTACTCTGCCGTTTGGGGAGAGCCAGGTGGCAATTTGCGACGGCAACTTCACCATTCCTGACAACTCACGCTACACCCAAGACATGCACTGCCTAATAAGTGAGTATCCTGTTTGGAAGGGGAGCCGGTTCTGTTGTTTTGGGTTTACAAGCCTCTGAAACATAGCTTGCTCTTGATTTATTTCAAGAAACCCTTATTTTATGAGGTTGGCCTCATCTTGGTTTATTTCACAATGGACGCTTCTGCTTCCTCTGTGGTTGCACCAGGAGAAGCCAGGAGAAGAGGCAACCCCTGGCCTTCCAAGTCCTCATGTGTAGAGATGGAGGTCATTTGGAGGTTGTGTGCAGCAAACTGCCTACCTCAGAAGGGCCTCAAGTACCTACATGATCTCACCCAGTTCCCATGATTTCACCCCGTTCATATTGCCTGGATGAAGCAGGGCACTATCTCTGGCTGGTACGTGATCTCATCTAGGTTGTATTAACAGGATGTAGGATGTTCTTAAGGATTGGCAAGGAGAATTCACCAGTGAAAATGCTGTTGCTCTTTGTTACCTTTTGCTGCTTGTAAAACTGTATATAAGCAGTAAACACTGCGAAGGCAGTCAGACATCTTGGCATCCTGCAACGACTGGTCTCTAACTCCATCACCAGTGGTGAGATTCAAATAATTTAACAACCGGTTCTCTGCCCTAATGGGTAGGCTTGGCTGGGTGGTTATGTGACTGGGTGGGCATGGCCAACTAAATGTCACACAGAAAGAGGAATATAAATCTAGACATAGAAATTAGCATATTAAGACTACACGAGAATATGTGCAGACACAGATCTTCCTACCATATTGTGATCATTTGACATATTATGAAGATATGGAGGTCATTTGGAGGTTGTGTGCAGCAAACTGCCTACCTCAGAAGGGCCTCAAGTACCTACATGATCTCACCCAGTTCCCATGATTTCACCCCGTTCATATTGCCTGGATGAAGCAGGGCACTATCTCTGGCTGGTACGTGATCTCATCTAGGTTGTATTAACAGGATGTAGGATGTTCTTAAGGATTGGCAAGGAGAATTCACCAGTGAAAATGCTGTTGCTCTTTGTTACCTTTTGCTGCTTGTAAAACTGTATATAAGCAGTAAACACTGCGAAGGCAGTCAGACATCTTGGCATCCTGCAACGACTGGTCTCTAACTCCATCACTCATGGAGGGGCCTGGTCAGCCTGCTTAGCTCCCCGTGCCAAAGTTGAGGGCTGAGCCTTGATGCTGCCGTCTCCATCTAACCCACTTTCTCTTTCTTAGGGTACATGCTGGAACCTGACCCTGACAAGAGGCCTGACATTTACCAGGTCTCTTACTTTGCATTCAAGCTGGCTAAGAGGGAATGTCCTGTCCCCAATGCGCAGGTGAGTGACGCCTCTCTGCTGTAGAGCTGCCTGCCTTTCCCCCCAACAACCGCAGAACGCTGAAGTCAGAGGCCGAGAGGCCGCAGCCCAAAAAAACAGCGGCACTCCTTGTCATTCAAAGCCCCTTGCTCTGACCTTATGAAAAGGTCCATCCTATCATAGAACGTAGAATCCTAGGGATGGGAAAGGACCTTGGAGGTCTTCTAGTCCAGCCCCCTCTCAAGGCAGGGGACCTCATACCATCCTGGTCAAATAGGTGGGCCTTCCTTGTTCTGGACAGCACCCTTGGTAGCTTTGTGGCATGAAGGTGTGCAGCTTAACTTTTAACATCACTTTAACTTAACTTTTTACTTTACTTTTAACGTTTTAACTTTTAACGCCACTTTTGTGGTGTGAAGGGGTGCAATTAACCCGTGGAATGGTTTGCCTTCAGAAGTTGTGGGTGCTCCACCACTGGAGATGGGACAGCCATTTGTCTAAAATAACAGAATAAGAGAGTTGGAGGTCATCTAGTCCAACCCACTGCTGAAGCAGGAGATCCTGTATCATTTCAGACAAGTGGCTGTCCAGTCTCTTCTTAAAAAGCCTCCAGTGATGGAGCAGCCACCACCTCTGGAGGCAAGTCCTTCCACCGGTTGGTGGTTCTCACTGTCAGGAAATTTCTTCTTAGTTCTAGGTTGGTTCTCTCCTTGATTAGTTTAATGGTGTAAGATCTCCCTCTTGGGTTGGACTAGAAGATCTCCAAGGTCCCTTCCAACTTTGTTGTTCTGTTTTGTTTTGTTAATGAGCACAGGATTTATTTATTTTTTCATTTTCAGAATTCTCCAATTCCTGCCAAACTTCCAGAATCTGTGAAAGCTAGCGAAGCTGCTGCTAAGAAAACCCAGCCCAAAGCCAGGTGAGCTCACTGTCAGGGTTCCAAATAGCATCTAAACCTAAATCAGAGTCCAATGCAAAGTATTGCTCAAAGTTCCAATTTATTAGTAGAGCCATGTTGGCACATCTGTGAGAAACCCGAATCTGACGCTCCCAGGGTTTCTCCACCCAGTTGAAAGATCAAGCCCCTTGTCCCCACACCCACAAGTTCATGATGTTAGCCAGTCGCCTTCTGCCGACGTGTCAGTTACTCCCCTCAGCTTCCGGGCAGGTGCTGGACAAAGGATGACCTTGAGAATCTAAAGGAATTTGTTATGGCTACAGGTCTACATCCCTCATGCAACAGGCCCTCCTAAATTCCCACAGCAAGAATACATTCTCAAGCGTAAAGTGTGGCAGGCCAAAGTCTCTAATAAGATATGGCTTCGGCCTGACACTCACCTTTGGTCTGTCTTGATGGTCGTGGCCAAATCGGCCTAATGGTCACTAGGGTGCTAATGTAAGACCAAGTATTAATATGAGGGAACAAGAACTGGATTTTGCTGAAGAGGAGAAGGTGCAAAAATAGGGTTATTCCCAAAAGGAAGGGATTTCACTTCAGACTTCCCTTTCCTTCAGTGAAAAGTGTCTCCAGAATTCCCGTTTTGCCATTTCTGCATTAACAATTGAGTTAACAATAAGTATATGCCTTTCAATAAAATTTGTAAGGTGGAAAATGCGTTAACTAGCCTCCTGTTTTTTGCACCGTAGACTAACACAGCTGTTTTCCGATAATATATCCCCTTTTGAAATTGAAAAAAAAAAAAAAGAAGGAAAAGATATTGTATAGACCTGAAAGGAAGAGAGTATTCTGTTGTCCAAATCAACCTTTAAAATCAACCTTTCTTAGTATTGACGAGAATAAGATAATAGTGGCACATGGAAGGTTTTATTGGGGGGAAAAACCTGTTTTTCAGAGAGGATTGGTTTAAATTGAGCATCATCTGCTTTTTAGGTAAAAGGGTACATCAAAATAAAAATGACATCAAAGCTGACCTTTCAACAAGAATGGGAGGAACTGAAAAACGAAATCTTGGAAAGGCAGAATAGAATTTTTATAAATAAGAGGAAAAAGCTGAATAAAAAAAGTATCCAAATTTGGTACTGGGGAAAAAAGCTTGATAAGACATTTATTTGTTATTAGATTTGTGTGCCGCCCATCTCGTCTAGAGGCGACATTCCAGAACAACAGATAAAAGTAGCTGGGATTGCTGTCAGTATGGACCATGAAAAACATTGTAAAAGTTTAAAAATATTATTTATGTTATGGTTTGTATTGTATGCCACCCTGAGTCACGTTTTGTGCAACGGGCAGTCCTATAAATAGGAGAAATAAAATAAATGCCATGAAGATACAATGCGAAGCAGGTCAAAGCGACAAACGTAGGCCTAGACAACCTGAAATAACAAAAAATAAAGTCTCTCTCTCTCAACACTAAATAAAGAACACAGAATTTCAAGGCCGGTATTAAAGATCGAAATTGTGGTTAGGCATTCCGTTCCTTCGCCTTTTTCTAGATCAGGGGTGTCAAACTCAAGGCCCGGGGGCCGGATCCAGCCCACAGGGTACTTAGATCTGGCCCGTAGAGCCGCTCTGGAAACAGCGAAGGACCGGCCCGCGGTGCTTCTGCCAGCGAAAACGGGCTCCCCAGCTCCGTTTTCGGCTGCCACGGCCTCCTGCAACCCGCTGCCCTTCAGAGCTCCGTTTTCACTGGCAGAGGGTTGCAGGAGGCCGTGAGA
>QLTV01000472.1:53106-68496 GCA_003457575.1 Thermophis baileyi
CCGGTTAATTGTTCTCACTATCAGTAAATTTCTCCTCATTCCCAGGTTGAATCTCT
Source organism: Thermophis baileyi (assembly GCA_003457575.1). Taxonomy (NCBI): domain Eukaryota; kingdom Metazoa; phylum Chordata; class Lepidosauria; order Squamata; family Dipsadidae; genus Thermophis; species Thermophis baileyi. The sequence goes on from QLTV01000472.1 coordinate 53,163, forward strand.
CCTTGTTCAGTTTCCATCCATTATTCCTTGTCTGGCCTTCGGGTGCCTTGGAAAATGGCTTGACCCCCTCCTCTCTGTGACAGCCCCTCAAATATTGGAAGACTGCTATCCTGTCTCCCCTGGTCCTTCTCTTGACTAGACTAGCAAAGTTCCTCCTTATTTCTAGGTTGAATCTCTCCTTGATCAGTTTCCATCCATTATTCCGTGTCTGGCCTTCGGGTGCCTTGGAAAATGGCTTGACCCCCTCCTCTCTGTGACAGCCCCTCAAATATTGGAAGACTGCTATCCTGTCTCCCCTGGTCCTTCTCTTCACTAGACTAGCCATGCCCAGTTCCTGCAACCGTTCATCGTATGTTTTAGCCTCCAGTCCCCTAATCATCCTGGTTGCTCTTCTCTGCACTTTTTCTAGAGTCTCAACATCTTTTTTTATAATGTGGTGACCAGAACTGGTAAAAACTAGTAGCTTGAACCGGAACTAGATTCCGCTGGTGAAGCGGCTCTCAGCCAACCTTCTCTAAGGACCAACCAGTTCTGTTCTGGAAGTTGCAGCGCGAACCGATCTGCAAAGTCTGGGGCGAAAGGCTACCCCAGCTAGTAAACCTGTGGAACTGTTGTGCAAAAGGCACTAATAAATGTGCTTTTGGTAGCGCTGTGTTCAACATGTAACGGCTGTGTGACTCGTGTTTGTAGAGGGCCGAGGGAGTGGCCTTGAAGGGCACTGGGAAGGCCTGTTGCCAATACGGGTAGTCCTTGACTTATAACCGTTCATTTAGCAACCGTTCGAAGTTACAACAGTGTGGAAGAAGTGACTTGCAGCCTCTACTTGCACTAAGCACGCTCACCGCAACCCCCGTGGTCACGTGATCAAAATTAGCATGTATTTATGACGGCTATCCCAGGGTCATGGGATGGCTTTTTGCGACTTTCTGACAAGAAAAGTCAACGGGGAGGCCAGATTCCCTTAACAACCTTGTTGTTAACAACTGCAAGTGATTCGCTTAACAACCATAGCCAAAAAAAAAAAAAAAGGGTAATATTGGGTGTGACTCCCTTAACAACTGCCTTGCTTAACAATAGAAATTCTAGCCTTAATTGTTGTTGTAAGTCAAGGACTCCCTGCATAACTATTAGAGAAGCACGGCTTAAGCCTGTTCCAAGAAAATATCTTGGGAAAAGAATTCAGGCCAGCCCCTCCCTAGTTCCCATGAAGGAGGGAGGAGGAAGCACATGGGGACTTACAAATTTCTGTTACTAGAGGTTTTACCCCAAAAAAGTGATCCTGATCTCTTTGGCCTTGGTTTGTTCTACTTTACAGAGCTGGCCTGTTTCTGACAGATTGTCTGTCTGCAGGGACAACCATGCAGCCTCCTTGGGTGGAGACGATTCTGGTCAATTGACGAGTGTAAAGGATCGTTCTTTCTCTTTCTTTTTTTAATGTCATCTGTGGGAAGACATGTGAGGGTAGAGTTCGGGGTAGATTTACTACTGGAAGAAACTGAAACAGCAGAGTGCCTCTTTAGGGCTGGTTACAAGCACTGCAGGGATTTCCACATCTGGAATACAGACTCCCATCAGTGCCAGATGCTACCGTTGAGTGTGAATCGTTGGAGAACCGGGCTCAAATTGAGCCACAACCACAAGGTTCAGTAGGTGAGATCTCATTTTGATGGGCAACCTGAAGCAAAGGCAGATAAAGATTTATCAAGATAAATATTACAGTTCTGCCATTCTGTTAGAACTGCAGCCAAATAATTCATGTATCTGTTTCATAATTGGCATAAGTTCTGACCTCATAACATCCATACTCTTAAATACTTTATTATTATTTGACCAATCGCTGGCCGATCAACTGACCCTGCTTTGTGCTGGGAAGTGGAGTGGATGAAGCCTCTCCTGCATGAGAAGGCAGCCTCGCTTCTCTTGCTTGGCTTCCTTTCAGCCTTGTGGGCCAAGACAAATTGGAGCAGCTCCGGTGTTTGCTTTGGCCACAAGGGAGGGAGAAGGCCTTCATTTAGCAGAGCCGGCAGGGGCTGGGATGGTTATGTGGGCAAGATTGTTTGCAAAATTCCAAATTACTCAAAAAGAATTTGGAAGGAGTTGATTCCATATTTGGAATCAAGAGCTGAAGTGAGCTCAATTTCAGTGGAGAGCTTTCGTGGGCCTCCTTGGGCTTGACTCTGCATTGCATAGTTGTATAAACGTCCATTTTGTTGGCAGTGCCCTGGTTGGGCATAGGACAGGCTGTGGAGAGCAAATGCCAAGGAAGACGGGAAACTGAAGACCCCTTGACCCTCCAGAACAATGGGGTAGACAAGGAGTTGTGTTTGGAGAAGACACCAAGCCATACCTTAAACAATAGGCAACTACACATTAGAACTAGCTAGCATGTCATATGGACCAACCTCGTATGGTCGGTTTATGCCTCTCTGTGAACCTTGAAACTTGGATTGTATTTATTCTGGGATGCAAATGGAGCCTGGTGTGTTTCAGTCCAATGAGAACCCCTTGAAATGTGGCCGATTGTCCCTTCAATTGGAATTTAGAATAGAATAGAATAGCACTTTTTATTGGCCAAGTGTGATTGGACACACAAGGAATTTGTCTTGGTGCATCTGCTCTCAGTGTACAGAAAAGAAAAGATAAGTTCGTCAAGAATCATAAGGTACAACACTTAATGATAGTCCGGGTACAAATAAGCAATCAAATGATAGTAGGAACCAGTCAATGTAAATCGTAAGGATACAAGCGACAAAGTTACAGTCATACAGTCATACATTTGAAGTCCTGGGTTTTCTGCCCAGATTCTCTTCTTTGCAAATAGCAATGGCTGGCTGGCTTCAGAAGCCCCCGAGAGGCTTGCTGTAGGTCTCTCTTTGGGGTTCATGTAGCTCAGAGGTGGCCAACTTGAGGTCCCAGCACCACATGGCTATCCTGGGTCCCTGTCCTGCAATTGGTGTCCCTCTGACCGGAGTCAGTGAAAAATGGTGGTGGGCTCCCTTGCCTGTCTTTACCTAATGGGCTGTGAGAAGAACCTCGGGAGACAAGAGGAGGAGAGGCAGCCTAGATGAGGGTCAGACCAGCGATCTCTCAGGCCTCGGAAGGAATGGGGGTAGAGAAAGCATTTCAGGAGGGGTCCTTTCTCTTCTCTGAAAAGTCAAGGCGAGGGAGGTCTGTGGAGAGCTGCAGACTGGATATCTAGCATGCCAAAGAGAAATGATCCACAGCTCTTCTCACCCGCTCACCCCATTATTAGCAGCAGCTGGACTATAGGAGGGAGGGAGGCAAGAGGCATCTCTTGCAGGCGCAAATAACCAGATCCACCCGTGAAGAGTTCAGTCAGCTGTTCTATTGCCCAAGCCTATACACGGGGATCTCGGATGAATGGTTAGCACCTGGCTCAAACTAGATGAGGTTCAACGGCATTCAGAAGGGGTCAGACATCGCCTCTTGTACCCACATAGGGATTCTAGACTATTTCCCTGTTTGACTCCTTCCCCTGGCTCACCAGTCCTTCTGCAACACCCAGAACCTTCAGCGAATAGAACCAGGGTTTTTTAGGTGGTTACCTGGAATTTTTAGAGCGACTAAGAGTTCCCCAGGCAACCTGGGAAGGCTCATGGGATTGGGGGGGGGGAGATATACTCTTAGGGTTAGCTGTGCTGAAGCTCCATGGTTTCTTACTTCCAGAACACTCCCCCCCAAAAAAAATCCTAACAGACCTTCCATTTAATGCTTATAATGTATGCGCTTATCAAGTGCTCTTTGCTTAATGAAAACCAGGGCTTTCCCTGCACCAAGAGAAGCAGCTGCCTCCATATAAAAGGCCTGGAGACTCGCCCGGAGTCTGCGCTCCCATCCCTGCAGATGCTGGCAAGTAAATTTCATCCTCCCTGCACCTCCCCCCCCTCCCCACTTTCCTCCCCTATAGACCGACTCTTAATTATATTCCACTGTAATCGTTCCCATTTGTTTCTTTCTGAAATGCAGCTTTTCTGGCTCTTGCGTGCATTCAAATAAAAACGGCAGAGAAGTGCCTTCCAGTCCAGAGCTGCAGGTCTTTGCGCACCATTCTCCCGTTACTCTGTAAGGCTCTGAGTTGCTGAAGCCATCTGGTTTCAAGAGCTGGTCTGGGGGAAAAGCCCCTCCCTGCTTCCCCCTCCCCAAATATTCCTGCTAACAGAAGTAAAACGTGCCTGAGTGAAGAGATTCTTTCAGTCATCACTTTTATTAATTCCATGGGCATCAGGGCAGAAGGACACAGTGCTCCTATTAACACAATTTCAGAGAGAGAGGAAGAGGGAAAGAGGAAGAGAGAGGAGAGAGAGGGAGAGGGAGGGAGGGAGGGAGAGAGATAGAGAGAGGGGGGGAAGAGAGGAAGAGGGAAAGAGGAAGAGGGGGAGAGGGAGAGAGATAAAGATAGAGGGGGGAGAGAGAGGAAGAGGGAAAGGAAGAGAGAAGGAGAGAGAGAGAGAGAGAGAGAGAGAGAGAGAGGAAGAGGGAAAGCGGAAGAGAGGAGGGAGAGGGAGGGAGGGAGGGAGAGATAAAGAGAGAGGGGGAGAAGAGAGGAAGAGGGAAAGAGGAAGAGAGAGAGAGAGAACTCCCAGAATTCCCCAGCCAGCATGTCAGGAGTTGAAAACGATCTTATTTCACAGGCCTTTGGGGATTTGAGTGACAGTGACAGATCCTGGGCTGCCTCTTCTGTTGGGCTTGAATCATCCCATTTTCATTCTGTTTGCTTTTATGGTTTTTAATTGAAATTTTAGTGGCATTTTTGTGTTTTGTAATGCTGATTTTTATGATGTTTTATGGACTGTGAACTGTCTGGAGTCTTGCAATGGGCCAGTATACAAGTGATTGTAATAAATCAGCAAATAATTCAGCTGCTTCCTCCATCTCTCTTCCATCTGAATAGCATCATAAGTTACCTGTGAAAATTTAGTTGAGGCTGGGTGGGGACACAGGTTGATTCAAAAAGAAATGAAAACCTGGCTCATCAGGTTAGGACTTATGCTGTGGTTAGAAAATAGGCAAGAAACTAGACTTACAACAGTTCTAGGATGGTGGAAATCTTCTGGCTTTTCTGTTTTCAAAGAGGTTGGGGGCTTCTTTCCACATTCTTTGAAGGGGTCTCTCATTTGGAAATGTGATAAAAATTATCTTGTTGGTGTGTTTTGGCCTCTGTCGCCTTCCATATATACAGGGAGGGAAATTCTGTGTGTATAGTTCTCTAAGCCACGGTGGCACAGTGGTCAGAGTGCAGCACTGCAGGCTACTTCTGCTGCCTGCCGGCTGCCTGCAGTTCGGCAGTTCAAATCTCACCAGGCTCCAGGTTGACTCAGCCTTCCGTCCTTCCGAGGTGGGTAAAATGAGGACCCAGATTGTTGGGGGCAACAGGCTGACTCTAAACCGCTTAGAGAGGGCTGTGAAGCGGTAATTGCTATTGCTAAGAATGTGTGTGTGTGGCTCTACACACCCAGAAGTATAGATTAACATTTTACCTGCAGGAGACTATGGAATAACCAAATCATGCACATGGTAATAATCTGATGCTCTGTGATGCAATCCTGCTTGGTTGCATTTTCATTTCTGTTAAATTGTTTGATGTGTTTTTCATAAAGAATTCTCTACTACAGAAGCTTCTGAATAGCTGCCATCTCCTTTCCTTCCTTCCTTCCTTCCTTCCTTCCTTCCTTCCTTCCTTCCTTCCTTCCTTCCTTCCTTCCTTATCTTTCTTTTGAGAGCCTCCTTCCCTCCTTCTTTCTTTCTTTCTTTCTTTCTTTCTTTCTTTCTTTCTTTCTTTCTTTCTTTCTTTCTTTCTTTCTTTCTTTCTTTCTTTCTTTCTTTCTTTCTTTCTCTTCCTTTCTCTTATCCCTGTTTCCCTGTTTTGTTTTCCTAAAAGCAAGCACCTCCAAGACAACAAAAGATGTCAACCACTCCTCCATCAGCTATCCAGGGACAGAAGGTGGGGTCTCTCACACCACCATCGTCCCCCAAGACTCAGCGAGGTGGACACCGGAGGATTCTAAGTGATGTGACCCACAGCACCGTCTTCGGGGTCCCAGCCAGTAAATCAACACAACTGCTACAGGCAGCAGCTGCGGAAGCCAGCCTCAATAAATCCAAGTAAGTCTGGGGCTCTCATCTATTCTTCTTGGGTGAGTTGGAGGACACTGAAATTAATTTAATGGGAAGTTTAAGGACTTTATAGTAGACATAAATCCAGGGGAGAACAAAGGAAATGACAGCAGATAACCCAGTCCAGATTCTCTGATATTCCCTTCTGAAGGAGCCATCTTGCCATACTTTTCCAGCTGTCTTCAAGCTGTTCTCCTTGAGACATGTTGCACTGCAGCTTCCCTAAGTCCATATGGCTGTGGAATTCAGTGCAACTGGAGCATTTCTTGGCTTTTATGTTGCTGCATTTCCAAGGACTGCAGGCAGCTTTCAAATAGCTATGGAGATCCTCCGTCATCCAGGCCATGGTTGTCCCAAAGGTGCTTTTTCAAGAGGCAACTGGACTTTCTGGTTTTTCTTTGAAGACGTTTCGCTTGAAAGGACTGTGTTGTAGACTGGAGATAGACGATGTCGTATCCCTCCCCCTCTGTTGAGAGAGAGGGCTGTTCAATTTTGACATAAATGGCCTCTTTGACCCCTCTTTAAAACCAGCGGATCCTCTCTGTCCAAAATGTGGACTTTGCTGTCTTCGAAAGAGTGGCCTGTGTCTTTTAAATGCAGATGGACTGCTGAATCTAGTCCTGATGGGTTTGTTCTCCCGTGTTGCGCCATGCGTTTGTGAAGTGGTTGTTTTGTTTCCCCAATGGACAGATCTGTACACGGCTCACTGCCTTTTACTGCATATACCACGTTCAAATAGCAGCATTAGAGCTCAGCCATCAGGGAGCAGAAACGATGCCCAGTCCAGAGCTGGAACAGGGCAGTTAACAAGCTATGAGGAAGAGCCCAGGGTTCTTCCAACAGAGCACTGAGGGTTCGCATCTCTACAAATTTGGCTGTAAAAGTCACGGGGCACTTTTATGTCAATCTCAATTTCTTGAACTAAAGTATCTCACAGGGATGTTGTAAAAAAAAAAAAAAAGGAAATGGCGAGAGGGGGAAAGCCATTATCTACTTTACCGTGAGCTCATTAGAGAGCAAACAGGATGAAAATGAAACTGTCTTTGCAAAAAAAAATCCTGGAGAAAGATGGATTGCTTCAAGCAAGCATGGATGTGTGTAGCCCAGGGGTCTCCAACCTTGGCAACTTTAATACTTGTGGACTTCAACTCCCAGAATTCCTCAGCCAGAGGAATTCTGGGAGTTGAAGTCCACAAGTCTTAAAGTTGCCAAGGTTGGAGACCCCTGGTGTAGCCTGTGGTTTCTTTGCCTTGCTTTGGGTCAACGCCTCCTTTGTTTATTGCAGTGCAAATAACTGGAGTGTTTCTCCCGTTGAGCGGGAGGGATGGAGGGAGGGAGCTCTTAAGATTTCACCAGGCAACCAAGTTTTAATGAGAATCTGATTATCCAAAAAATAGTTGAAGGAATCACCCTGATGTTACCACCAATGGACTTCTTCTTACGCCAGCTAAAACACCCAGGCGTCTTTATGTCTCCCTTTCTTCAAAATACGTAACAAAAGAGATTCTCTTTCAGCTGCGCTTTTAATGCTTTGTCAAACAGAGCCGATGTGTTCAAAGCTCTACAGTTATAACAGGTTCTTTTGTTCTGAGCTGGGAAAACCTAGCGCTCTCTTCGTTTATGTCCCAAATTAAGAAGATGCGTCTGACGTCACTGGAAATACGGAAGTCAACTTAATTTCTGTTCCTGGGTTTCCAAATATACCTCTAGACCGCTGCGGGCAATTCTACTTATTTTCTACTTTATTTATCAAATTTATTTGCCATTTTGTGGTTCGAGTGGCTTAGGGTATATAGTTTTGACAGGGCTTCCGTGGTCTGACATGCCTAGTTTTGTCTGTGGCTCTTAGTGGCTTTATTGAACAATCAACCATTGAAGTAGCCTTCCTAACTCTTGACTTCTTGGGCTGGCACTATCTAGGTCTGCCTCGACTACCCCTTCGGGGTCTCCGAGGACCTCTCAGCAAAACGTCTACAACCCACCAGATGTCTCTACTTGGAACCCTTTTGACGATGACAACTTCTCCAAGCTGACCGCAGAGGAGCTGCTGAATAAGGATTTTGCAAAACTAAGCGATGGTTAGTTTGGGGTTGGTGCAGAAACTGGACCAAAGATGGCTATTGAAAGATGGCGGCAAAACAAGGCATTTTAGTGGCTCTAGGTTCACAACGGACAAGCTGACTTTGTTTTTACTGCCCCATTTTTTCGTACCTTGCACTCGCCAAAGCAGTCCTCTGGGTTTCCGTGTTCCTCAGTTGGAGAAAGAGAAGGAGGTGGGGGTGTGTGTGTCCCTGATGGACCTCCCCTGCAAAACCCCGTTTGCTCCTTTAGTAGCTCCTTCACTGGCAACTGGCATCCTTATGTATGCCCTGAAACTTCTTCATCTGGCTCAGCAGGAGGCCCTCCTCCCATGGCACACAACAGGGGTGTCAAACTCAATTTCATTCAGGGCTGCATCAGGGTTGTGTTTGACCTGGGGGGGCGTGGCCAGGATGGGCGTGGCCAGTGACATCATTCATGTCGGGGGCGCCTGTGGTGGCCCGAGCACTCTGCCAGAGAAAACGGGCTCCTGAGCTCCATTTTCGGCTGCGACGGCCTCATGCAACCCTCTGCCAGCAAAAACGGAGCTCGGGAGGGCCGCGCACAGCCCTCCCGAGCTCCGTTTTCACTGGCAGAGGCACTGTGGGCTGGTCCTTCGCTGTTTCCCAGGTGGACTCGCGGGCCAGATCTAAGCACCCCGTGGACCGGATCCAGCCCACGGGCCTTGAGTTTGACACCCCTGGCATACAACAAGCAATTAATACTTGGCAGCAGCTTACAACATTGGCTGCCCTTCCTTGACGCTTCCTCTCTCCTTCGCTCCACCTTTCCTCACTGGAACTCTCGCACAGAATTCCTGCGGGTTGTCCTGTTCTCCCCCTCCCTGATCTCCACGTAGTTGTACCTTCCCACCCCCCACCCCCAAGTGGCGAGTAACACACGTAACATTTCATGACTGGTCCCTTTGAATTCCAGGTAAACCTCCTGAGAAACTTGATAGTTCAACGGAGAACCTGATCCCAGGTTTTCAGCCCGCACCTTCCACAGCGCAGTCGGACGCATTCGGCTCTTCTCCTCTTGCACCCATATCAGGTAGGTTGTGGGGCACCCAGAAAGGATGGAGACTCGTCCCGGGTTGATTTGGGTGTGTCAGGCTGAATCTTGTCTCGAGCACAACTAAGAACTGCGCGAGTGGCCATTAGATGAAAGAAGAAGGCAGGAGAAAGAAGCTTCCTTAGATCTTCAAGGCCTGTTGACTTGACTTTGCTTTCATTGGTTCTATCTCACCATGCTCGCCAAAAGTCGTGTGAACTGCAGCCCCATCACTGCAGATGCCAGCTTGGGAACGGTGGATTTATAGCAAGGATATTGAATCTGGGGCTCTCCAGATGTTGCTACACAGCTCCCACTAGCCTATGCCAACCTAGTTAATCATGATGAATAAAATACTGGGAGGTTTGTTTTGTTGGCATTAGGAGGCGCACACGTTTTCCCCGTCTTGAGCTAGACCAAGAAAGTGAAACGTGATGGAATGATCTCCATTGCGCGATGTAATGTTACAAATTAAAGATCAACTTCAAATCCACAGAGAAGAATTGTGAAATATGGTTGGCCACACATTCTGCAACATGGCAGCCATCTAGTGCTCACAACGGCGGCTAGTAGGGAAACATTTTGGAAACTTTAGCTCGAGGGGTGTCCAACCTTGGCAACTTTAAGAGTTGTGGGCTTCAACTCCCAGAATTCCTGAAGTCCACAAGTCTTAAAACTGGTCAAAGTTAGACGCCCCTCTTTTAGCTAGCCCAGGAGGTAGCAGCTGCTGCTTGAGAGATTGGCTGGATGGATTCAACCCTGAATGTCATTTTGCTTCTATATAACTCAGAACTCTGGATTTTTAAAACTGGACTGCTGAGATACGGATCATTTTAGGGGTGCCTCTTCTGTATTTCTTCCTAGCTTCCTTCTGAGTCCGGTGCACTTGTTGTCATGCTGTCAGTCAAAAAGGAAAGGTTATTGTGACTGGGCAGGGTGCCGTCTGTGGGGCATCCTCTGTGCTCTCAGCCTCTTTCAGCTCCTCCTCTGCTTTCTTTTGTGTGTATTGTGTGTGTTGAGATTATACACTTCGATGATGTTCTTTTGGCTAATGTAGGGGACGTTTCTTTTTGCGTGGGTTCCAGGTGCATCTACCCCCTCGTTCTCCCCCTGTGTGATGCAGCTTTCTTTGGCTTTATTTGGGTCCCTAGAAAATCTAGACAGCTTTTTAAAAAAAATCCTAGACAAATACAGTGACTCCTGTATTAATCCTGATGATGCAAAATGTTGAGATGGGAAGCTGAGTCTTATTTTGTTTGTCTCTGTGATATAGGTGGAAATCATAGCTTAAGATATCCAGGGAAAAAGCATATTAGAAAGGCATTTGATCAAATCCAGTTTTTCTCTGCTATCTTCTACTTTGCTTGACTCCATTTTCCTTCCTTCCTTCCTTCCTTCCTTCCTTCCTTCCTTCCTTCCTTCCTTCCTTCCTTCCTTCCTTCCTTCCTTCCTTCCTTCCTTCCTTCCTTCCTTCCTTCCTCCCCTCCCTCCCTCCCTCCCTCCCTCCCTCCCCTCTCTTCCTTTCCTTTCCTTTCCTTTCCTTTCCTTTCCTTTCCTTTCCTTTCCTTTCCTTTCCTTTCCTTTCCTTTCCTTTCCTTTCCTTTCCTTTCCTTCCCCGTTCCCTTCTTCTTTCCTTCTTTCTAGTTGAAAAAACAAAAGATATTCTGGATACCAGCCCTCCACTTCTGGCTGTTCCTGACTCTTTCATTCCTCTTCCACTGTCAGATACACCAGGTAACTATGACTTATGTGAACAAGATGACGTAGCAAAATGCCCTTATGCCCATTAAAATGTGATGCCACTCGACAAGGGGGCAAAAGTAAGAGAGCCTTCTTGGTGCCATCGTTTTGGAAAAGCATTCTTCTCAAAGTCCATCCTGTTTCTTCTTTGCTGGTCAGTAGAGACTAGATTTTCTGTTTTTAATTTTATCAATTTCGCTATATATCTGTTTGCATGACCTTCCATCTCTGTTTGACACTGATAAGATTTAGGGTTGTTTAAATAGTATTGTAATATTTTAACATAGGCTACTTTATTATCCATAACATTTTTATTTATTATTTACTTATTTAAAACATTTATACAGTCAGCCGTCTTACCTAGAACTCTGGGCAGTTCCCCATGAACAATTAAAACCATATCAATGGTAAAACAACATAATACCATATTAAACCCTCTCGCCGTATGCTATGCTGGGTCTTCACTGCTTTTCGGAAAGCTAGGAGGGCAAGGGTATTCCGTAGAGCAGGGACTGTCACGAAAAGGCAGGTTTCTTAGCTCCTGTACAATGGCAAAAGTTAAGGGAAGGGATTAGGAGCATCATATCAAAAGGTCTTGGGGAAGGCAATGGAAGGTTAATCTCAAAGCCTATTTAAATACCAGCCTATTATTTATTTTATTTATTGTATGGCACCTCCACATCAGATTTCAGTAAAAAGGAACACGTGGTAAAATACAAAACAGAGAGTATAAAATCTGAAATCTTAACAGGAAGATTACAGGTTGCAAATTTAATGTTTTACTTCATTTGTCGCCACCAGGAAATTAGCGAAATCTCCATTATAGGCTCTATTATGAAACTCACTATGTGTGTTGGATAGTTTGTTTTTCGGCCCCACAATCACAATTTGGTGGTGGTATTTTGCCCCTCTTATAGAGCGTGTCGGCACATCTACCATGGCCAGTGCGAATTCGATTCAGTGTTGTCCATTTCACACGGGGCTGGTCAGATCCAGGTTTTTGTTCTGGATTACCAAAATAAGAAGCAGTTCCGATGCTTCTTGAAGATGCCCGAAGTGGGAAGAAGATTGTACTTGTGTAGTCATGAACAGCTTTCTCAGGCCTAAAAGTTAACGTCCAAAGTTGGGTCAGAGGCCTTTTTGTAGATGCTTAGCTCAATTTTGAGAGATCCTTGGTACTCCTTTTGCAAATTGTGGACACCTTGACATCTCAATACTGGCTGCTGGTTGAAAGGCCTGTTTAAAATTGCACCATGCACATCTCCTGAAATCTTGGACACCACATAGGTGGCTGAAGAACATTTTCAAAGCCTTCGTGTCTCCGTGGGTAGACTCACTGCTGTCTACCCAGGACTAGCAAAATTGAAGTAAATGATGCAGAGTCATAGCAATATATGCCAAAGTGGGATTATGCATGATTTGTACAAATGCAAAGCCCAGCTGCTCCTTGGTGCGGATCATTCTGAGGTACATATATTGTCCTTCCTGCTCATTTGCTTTCTGAACCCTGGGACCCTTGGGGATCTCGGCTCTCCCAAATATGTGATTTGACTGGATTCTGATGAGGCCATTTCTCCTCTCCAGCTGAGGTCCAAAGAAAAGGACTCTGCTGCAGTGGGTGTTTACTGGGTTAGCTGCCCTTTGCTGTTTTTTCTCTTCCGTAGTTGCAGAGCGAGTAAAATAGTTTGAAGTGTGTGTTTTTATGCAAAGTGTTTTGGTGCACCTTGATTCTAAGTGAACCAAATAGCTGAACAGCTGCTGAATGGATTGCATCTTGACAAAGTCTATATATCTCCTCCCCCCTCTCTCTCCCTCCTTCCCTCCCTCCCTCCCTCCCTCCCTCCCTCCCATTTCTCTCTCTCCCATTTCTCTGTCTCTCTCTCTCCAATTTCTCTCAATCTCTCTCTCTCCAATTTCTCTTTGTCTGTCTGTCTGTCTCTCTCCCTCTCCCAATTTCTCTCCCATTTCTCTCTCTCTCTCTCTGTCTCTCTCTCTCTCTCTCTCCAATTTCTCTGTCTGTCTGTCTGTCTGTCTGTCTGTCTGTCTCTCTCCCTCCCAATTTCTCTCCCTCTCTTTCTCTCTCTCCCATTTCTCTCTCTCCCATTTCTGTCTCTCTTTCTGTCTGTCTCTCTCTCTCCCAATTTCTCTCTCTCTCCAGTTTCTCTCTCTCTCTTTCTGTCTGTCTCTCTCTCTCTCCAATTTCTCTCTCTCTCTCTCCAATTTCTCTCTCTCTCTTTCTGTCTGTCTGTCTCTCTCTCAATTTCTCTCCCTCTCTCCAATTTCTCTCTGTCTGTCTGTCTGTCTCTCTCCCAATTTCTCTCTCTCTCTTTCTCTCCCATTTCTCTCTCTCTAATTTCTCTCTTTCTCTTTCTCTCTCTCCCTCCCAATTTCTCTCTCTCTTTCTCTCCCATTTCTCTCTCTCCAATTTTTCTCTCTCTCTTTCTGTCTGTTTCTCTCTCCCCCAATTTCTCTCTCTTTCTCTCTCTCCCATTTCTCTCTCCAATTTCTCTCTCTCTGTCTGTCTGTCTCTACCAATTTCTCTCTCTCTCTCTCTCTCTCTTTCTCTCTCTCCAATTTCTCTCTCTCCCCCCCCCCCTAATTTCTCTCTCTCCCAATTCTGAGCATTTATGTTTATGGATTGTTTATGTACGTTTAATCTTTTGCTAGGGCATCTTGATATCACGGGGCAGCTATAAAACAGGGGAGGCAGCCGTGAGAGTGACATTTCCACAGCCTGTGCTGAAGCAGCTTGTCAGCACAAATCAACCCTCCTTCTCCTGCTTTCAAGTGTGGGGTGAAGGCATCGGTGGCCACTGCAGATGAGCAGCCGGGGGAGTCTGTGTCTGCATTCACTTTTGGGCTTGGCTTTACTTTGGCTGTAGCTTCGACCTGTTTGGCTGGTTGAAGTGGGCGAAGTAGTCAGGGATGTGCGTCCACACTTCCCGCTGAGCCCCCTGGGCCCCTGTGATCTTACATAGCAGGAACAAAACCGTTGACACATGGATACTTGAGAGACAGGTGAAATTCTCTCTAGGAGCTTGTTGAACAAGTACTCCTAGGAAGGTACATTCTTCCTATAATCAACCTATTCTCCAAAGCACCTGAAGGCAGGATGAGAAGCAATGGGTGGAAGCTACTCAAGAAAGATCCAACTTAGAACTAAGGAGAAATTTCCTTACAGTGAGAACAATTAATCAGTGGAACAGCTTGCCTTCAGAAGTTGTGGGTGCTCCAACATTGGAGATTTTAAAGAAGAGATTGGATTGTCATTTGTCTGAAATGGTATAGGCTCTCCTGCTTAAGCAGACTGTTGGACTAGAAGACTTCCAAGGTCCCTTCCAATTCTGTTATATTCTGTTACATTTCCAAATATGAAAATTAACTTAATGCTCAGACCCCGGGTACATAGATCGGTGGCTTAGGATAGAATGCCATAATGACATAGCAGGTTTGTTGACTCTGGTTTGTTGAGTTACTAGAAACCTCTTAAGTGCAATAAGGAAATTCCAAGCCACAGCTATCAATAGGAGTCCACAGAACCGGGGAAACCAGTTTTTCTTTTCTTTTCTTTTTTTTAAATTGCAGTTTTTCTCTTTACATATCTCTGTTACATAATTAACAGATCTGTGACATTATTCATACAACTAAAATCAATATTCAATACATTTTATACATTCTATTTCCAAACGGGACGCAGAGGAATATGGATTCGATATCGAATCACAACAATTAGATAAACTGTTGGTAGGCCCAGAGGGAAAACTAATAACCAAAATATATAATTATTTACTAAAATTTGATAGGGTGGAGGAGGTTGTGAAAGAACCCATGATTGCCTGGGCCAAAAATTTCGGACACAATATAGAATTAGAAGATTGGGAAAAAATTTGGAATAAAAATTATACAATAACCAAATCTGTGGCCTACAGTTGCAAGAAAAAGTATGTGAACCCTTTAGGATTGCGTGGATTTTTGCATGAATTGGTCATAAAATGTGCTCTGAACTTCATCTAAGTCACAACAATAGAAGAACACAGTCTGCTTAAAATAATACTACACAAACATTAGATGTTGCCATGGTTTAATTGAACATAACATGTAAACATTCACAGTGCAGGGAGGAAAAAGTATGTGAACCTTTGGACCTAATAATTGGTTGACCCTCCTTTGGCAGCAATAACCTCAACCAAACGTTTCCTGTAGTTGCAGACCAGACCTGCACAAAGATCTGGAGTAATTTTGGACCACTCCTCTTCACAAAACTGTTTCAGTGTAGCAATATTCTTGGGATGTCTGGTGTGAATCGCTCTCTTAAGGTCATGCCACA